>DF241226.1:0-75221 GCA_000507305.1 Breviolum minutum Mf 1.05b.01 | reverse complement strand
ACAACGACAACGACAACAACAACAACAACGACAACAACAACAACAACTTCAAGAACGAACAACAACCAAACTAGCAACAACAACAACAACAATAACAATACCAAGAACAAGAACAAGAACAAGTTCAAGAACAAGAACAACATCAACAACACTAACAACATCAACAACAACAACAACATCAACAACAACAACAACAACCACCACCACAACCACAACCACAACCACAACCACAACGACAACGACAACGAAACGACAACGACAACGACAACGACAACGACAACGACAACGACAACAACGACAACGACAACAACAACAACAACCAAACCAGCAACAACAACAACAACAATAACAAGAACAAGAACAAGAACAAATTCAAGAACAACAACAACAACAACAACAACAACAACATGCGCACTGACACTGACGCCACTAATCGCAGACACAACAATTTGGAGTAATAAAATCAATAACAACAACAATCACACTGTGACTTGATAGCAAAACCACTACCCATAACACTGGCAAACAAAAATCACAACAGAACAAAACGGTAGCAGGGACGCGAGCAAAAACATCCATAAAAATGACAACAAAAACAAATGCAATGAAAACAACAGTAAAACCAAACAGTCTGGACGACGGACGGGTTGGCGTTTCACATTTTGCTGTGCAACATTTGTTTTTGTGTGTGTGTTTTTTTCCTGTTGTTTTCCTGTATTGTTTTCTTGTTGCATCTGTGTCATTGGTCAGTACTATTGCTGGTATTTTTTTAGTTGCCAACGAAAGATGTTTGGACCGTCATGCCTTGAGCTATGTGTGGTTGCTTCAAAGACAAACAAAACTTGAATACGAATCCCAAACAACGAAACAAGAGAGGGCAGCAAATGCCCGTGTTATCACAATATTTTCTTGCAAAAATTCGCGGGAAATATTTGTTGCATTTGTAGCAAACTTTCATGAAAAGGAAAAATATTAACATCACAACAAGTTTTCAAACCAACTTATTTGTGCAGAACATGACAACAAATTCTCTGCATAATGTTGCCATGACCGTGCAACTCTTGTCTCAAAAATCGATTTTGCAAAGATGCAGCTTATGTTGGCTCCGCTTTGATGACAGTTAGAAACAATATAGCGCGGCTAGCTTATGTCGACCACCTTCGTTTGGGTGTTTTCAGACCTCTTCACAAACAAAGTATTTGATCTTTAGTTCAAGTTTTCAAAAAACAACTACCACATTGATGCTAGTTCCGTGAGTGGAAACCAGTAAGTGGCAGCCATTCGCGCCAAAGCAGGCTGGGAATCTGAGAAGTGGTACTGCAATGTACTGCATGCATTGATTTTGCAAATGTTGAAGGGGTGATTTTGGATATTGTATTTCCCTATGTTTGTATGTCATGATTCGAGCCGTAGTTTTCCGGTCAGGCGTGCCTCCATGGTTGCATCAGAGCTTCACTACACCTCTGAAAATGTTGCTGAGGCTCGGGAATTGCAACAAATCCACCGTTGTATAATTGCACAGGTCTGCCAAGTCTGAAAGTGGGTAGTCTGCAATTGGGTCATGGGGTGAAGGAGAAGAGTCTACGATGTTGGGAGTTTACATACTGGATGATCTGCGTTGGACTTGTACGAAGAAAGCGTTTGGCACTTCTCCCAAAAGAGAAACAGAAATGGCAGCTGCGAGGTCCTGCGACGCCTGGTGGATGTCTCTGAGCAGCAGGTGTTAAAATTGGACGTCTAATTTGTAAGGGTGTAAATTTAGTTGTTTGCAGTGCTTTCGTTCTCACATTGGCACATCGAAACCATTTGAGAGAAGCCGAACACTTTCAGCTGAAAAGGGTGAAATCTCTTCAAAGTGGATAGTTTGAACATGAATGACATGCATAAACTCATATAGGAAGGACTCTGTTCTTTGAGTTTTTCGATGGGTCGATCTTCACAGAATGTTCACATGATGATTCCATCGTGCTGCACCCAGGGCCTGCCGCTGCCGGAGCAAGCAGGGGAAGGGGGGGACCTTCCAGCCCGCTGGCAGGCTATGGAAGTGTCATCAACCTGGAGCATTGAAGCTCAAAGTACGGCAATCTAAGAAGACACATCTTTTTTCTTTTTGAATTGATTATATAAATGATTCAGAGCTTTGAAAGAGACCCAGGTCACTTAAAATCAGATACTGTACAGTTGAGGTTTTTGGAACCATTTGGAACAAAGTTTGCTGACATGGTTCATGATATTCTTGAGTTTTTTTTGTTTTAGGAACTTTCAGAATATATTACTACACAGTATATATATATATATATTTATAGAGTAGACGACAGTACAGATCACATACATGTGTGTTTTTCGATCAAAGAATCATAGAATCACCATGTGCATTTGCTCAGATTTGTCATCCCATGCCCCATGCCTATTTTGAAACCGTCAATGGACACTGCTTGACTATTTGAACCTCGCAGGCTGTTATGGAGGTCGCATCTGTGAACCCTGATCTTGATGCCGACTGGGCCTCAATTGCGAAAAAATATATACAAATCATTGTATAGGTGAACTATATGAACTATATACGTGTTTATGCCAAATAGTTTTTGGATGTTGCCATCAGTACCAGTCCAAGTCGATGGAAAACGAGGCAAGCCTGGAGCAACTTCGGGCCATTTACAACTTCATAGAGGTGCTGGAAACGGAAGAAACATAGTGCTGTTGAAGGGTATACCATTGATATCGATCGACCCTTATGGTAACCGTGATTTTGGTTGAGACGTTCAGAATCCTTGGAGCTGCCTACTGGATCACTTCAACCACATGAAGCCTCTTTCAGACATGAAGCATTAGAAATGTCTTAGTGATCAATGTGAAGGTCCTTTTTCGTCCTTACAATTCAATGGTGAGAAGAATTTCACTTTGCATGCTTTCTTATTTTGCCGTTCTGTTTTTATAACTTCAAATAAATACATCTCATCCAAATCTCGGACCCAAATGGGCACTGAAGTGGTGTCCGTGTCGGTGGATCTTTATGGATCCCCGCGCCTCTTTTCGCTATGGTCTTTCTGGCCGTGCCTCGTTCCGACCATCCTCTGCTGTGGCCTCCGGAGTCACACGGCATGAGCAGCACCAGAAAGCCACACGGCAGAAGGAAGAGGTGGGACCGCAGGGTCAGTGGGCAGATTTCTGGGAAGCAGTTGAGGGCTCGGGTGGGCTGTATTTTTGAATAACTGAGACAAAGAGTGATGCATGGTGAGGTTATTGTCATATGATTCATATGACTCATATGATTCCTGCATATTCCTGCCATTTCCGCAGTCGGAGTTGCGAACGCTTGTAGCAGCACTGCGGCCCCAAAGCGCTGGCCCAACTCGCGTGGCTCCTCCAACTGTGGATGTGGAAGGCTGGAGAGCTTTTCCTGGACTTCCCGCAGGACCACCTCTCCCCCAACGTGAGGCGTCGGTACGTTTCAACCTTGTTGTTTTGGTGTTTTCAGGGGTGCAAGGTCCTGCAAGGTTTACCCCTTTTTCAGTGTTCCCAGGATCTTAAAAACTGGCGCTCCAGAACTTGGCTGTTCTTTAGACACTTGACAACTTGAAAAGAATCGGATCCACCTGGCCATGTGAGGTGGGATTCCGGACAGAGCCGTCCATGCGTCAAGCCACTCAGCAGCTTCGTGCACAGTGGAAGTCCAAAAGCTCTCAGGACAGACGCGGGTGGTTGCCATGGGTTGCCAGCTGCTTCAAACTTGGTTCGAAAAATGCCCCACATTTTGTCACTTTGTGACTTGGACATTCGCTCTCGCCAGGAAGAGGAGAAGATTCGCAAGGGGTGCGCCATTCGCCATCTTTCGAGGTGAAGAAAAGCCGATTCTGAATCCTATGTTTTTGTAGACCTCAGACTGTCATTGGTCACCAGGTTTCGTTTTGGGTGAGACTATTGGTGTTAATCAGCGTTCAAGTTGCAGAGCTCACTAGCTTGCTGCCCCATGCCAGGTTTTCCAAGATGTTTGATCGAAGTGAGCTGCCACCAAATCTTCAACAACTCTATGATCGGAGGCCAGTGCGGTCAGGCTTCCAGGTTCAACGTTATCTCGCAGACATCTCAGATGAAAGTGGAGAGGAAGGGAAGAGCCTGCCACCAACGCCACCAAATACACCAGAGCCTGAGAGTTCTAAAAGGTCAAAAGCTAAAAGGACAGAAAGGACATCGGCTCCGCCTCAGACTTCACCCTCGTGGATTCTACGGAATATGCGAATTCCCAGTTTGACCTCAGACACATCGGAAGCCTCTGGAGACGGTGAGGGAGCCTTTGGGCTTCGGAGAGCCAGCACGGTGACACAAATGACACAGGAGGAGGTGCAGGAAGCTGAGATGGAAGTATCGTCCTCGTGCACCGATGCTGAACCTGAAGCCACTGTAGCCACTGATGCTGAACCTGTAGCCTTGCACCAGGTTGATGGGATGGATACGAATGTTCAGCGTCAGCTAGTGACCTTGCCTCGGATGCACTGGCTGGAGGTTCAAGAGTCAAGGATTTGCCAAAGGGTGAGCACCAGTCAAGTGTGCTGGTCGGAGGAGGTGACACCAAGACAAGCTGGTGGAGCGGCTGGGAGCCTAGTGAAAGTTGTGGTCAGAACGAAGCGGTGAAGTGGGTTGATCTATCAAACAATCTCAAGCCTGTCATTTGCGGACATAGCCTTTTGGCTCAAAACTTCTGATCAAATGAACATGAACATGAACCGCCGGAGATAACATTTTTGTAACATTTAGTTTGTGTTTCAATCTGCATCATCTTGGAGTTGAATAATAGGTTTCTTTTGTGTTTGGTATCGCACCGTCTCAGCAGATTATGCGAAATCTTGATGTAATTTTTCAATAGCATTCATCATTAAAACCCACCAGAAAATCCTCCAGTCGTGAACGTCATGCTGGCACCACCATCTCGACTGAGCAAGGCATGTGGGGTTCAAAGGTTCAAAGGTTGATTCTCACTGGGGGGTCCTTCCCGTTTTTTCAAAGGAGCTTGGAGCTGATCCAACGGTGCGGGCACCTCAGAAAGCTCCACCAGATATCCTAAGACCTACTATAGAGTTGATTTCAACGACCTACATATAGGCAAGGTGGGACACTTGGGAAACTTTGTCAGGTGACCTGGTGACCTTGCTGGGAAAACAGAACTTTGCCCAGGCCCTGGTGCATGGCTTTGTTCCAGCCGTGAAACCTGAGGTGCGTAGGGTTGGGGTGGGGTGTAGCTGGATCACAGCACGCTGATTATGCACTTCAATGACATGTGCGGATGTGAATCTTGACCAAACTGAAATTATTGCGTCCAACAAAGCATGATTTGCAGATCAAGATATTTTTTTCTTGCAACAGGCATTGCTGCGTTCAACAGTTTGATCACTGAAGCACAGTTACCGTTCAAATACAGGTGCACCAACCTGCAGCTTCTCCATCTGTGCAGGCACGGAATCTTGACTTCCTTTGGCCTTGTGATGGGTTCAACACCTAGAAATATCTACAATCTACACAATATTTGGGAATTCCACCATGTAGGTTCTGACAACCTGCAGGTAGGATGGTTGATTAGGATACTAAACTCAATAGTGCGAAGCCTCATCGGTTGATGTGAGCTCATATGTTGTCCACAATTTCAGCTGTTCAAAGACTGAAACCAAGATTGACAGACTCCATTCTGATTAAATCACTTCATTTTCATCAATCTGGAGTTTAGGGAAATGATCAAAATGCCCCCAAGAATCTCAGGATGCAACATGATGTAAGTTTGAACAGTTGAAAGTTTCATGTTTCAACGTTTCCCCTCCAGCTACTTCCCTATACCTTTAATTCAACCGTGGCAGGTGGCAGCTTCCTTATCAGCGGGGCTCGTGTCCGCATTGGGTTCACGGCATCCGCGGCACAGGTGTCGACCAAGATGGCCGTGTTGGGCCAATGGATCTGACCAAAAGGCTGGGAGACTTTCAAAAACAGCTTGAACAGCGGTAAATTTTTATGTCTATCTACATTATACAGAAATTATACATCATTATACGGTACTGTAAATATGAATATAGAGCCATACTGGCATTTTTCCGTGGTTTCTTCACGAAGATGTGTTGCAACTTTCTTGCCAGGGTTTTGGAATACTATACTTGGTATACCTCTTTGGTGTCTTTTCTGAGAGCAACAACAGGCAGTCTATGATTTCATCGAGGAAGCAGGAGTTGGCAGCTACCAGATCGAACAGGTGGGGTGCTTTGTGGAATTGCAAACTCTTGCCGCCATGGCAAACCCTCCCCATGACTGGTAAGAAAGGGGTACTCAGCATTTGAGAAGTCGTAAATGAGAGGAAGCCAATTAGGATTCAATCAGTTCTCCTTGGGATTTTCACCATTTCGGAAGAAGGAGAGCCAATGAGGTCTTGTGACCTCCTCACAAATTACGAAAGCTGGAATAACAGCTGACTTTTGCTTCCTCATTCTGTAGAAGTTTGAGGGACTGTTGTACATCAGTTGGCCTCATTGGGGATAGGGCCACAACTTTGGGGAAAGACCGTGGCTTTGTTGTAGCCATCATCATCATCATCATCATCATCATCATCATCATCATCATCATCATCATCATCATCATCATAATCATCATCATCATCACCATCACCATCACCAGCATTATCGTCATTTTATGGTCATCATCGTCATCATCATCGTCATTGTCTTCATCACTTGCAAGGGTTGAAAATGAACACTTGCACTGCACTGCTGCAAAATTGCCCGTTTTGTCTCTGATCCATCAAACCAGCTTTGGTTCAACCTCTCTTCTCTCAAATCCACCAGATGGCGCTTTTGTCAACGACCTTGGTGCCTTGAGTTTGATTTCAACAGCCAGTTGGGCAGGTCTTGCTGGTTGCGTGCTTTTTCTTCAGAGACTTGACAGCAGTTTGGACAAATATAAATTCTGAGCAATTTCAGAATAGCTGAATGGATTTTGGATGGTTTGTTTGGAGCTGTTGGCTGATGAAATTCGAGGGGACCTGAGGAGCCTGAAGGCTTCTGGATGGCAGCTGTTGAGAAGTAAGGGTTTTCGAGATGTGCAGATAGAATTTAATCTTATGCATTGTATAAATTCATATTCGAAATTGAGATGATTTTCGGGTGACATTGCTCTGGCAACACTTTTCTTGTTCTTGATGTCCCTTCTGCACATCTTCCAATATATAAACTGTGAGAGATTTTCTAACCACCATGACTGAATCTTCAATCATGGCTGAGATTTTTTTATCATAATGATTATGGTCTAGATTCTGGTTGGAAGCCATGGAACAGAAGATGAACAATTACGATTTTTGTGAAAGGAGGAATTGATAAGACTTCTAAGCAAATAGAGAGTTTCTCTTTCACCGCATCTGTTGATTCACCAGAGGTGAAGCTGCTGAGTTGGATGTCGGTTGACTCAAGGGATGGACATGGATGGACCATTTTTGCCAAATGGATCAGGTCCAAAAGGGAAGGTCCAAGGCATTTACTTTTGTCACACTGACAGAGGTGATTTCTCCTTTGACCACTGCTTGGCGTTTGGAATGGGCTCTCGTCACTGACCAGGTGATTGGTGTGACCGTTGTGTGGTTTGGCGTGGGACGATTGCATGATCACCTGCTGTAGGTGGCGCTGCTGGCTTCCATCGGATATTTGGGCTTTGCTGCTCCAGGGCCTAGTGTTTTTTGCATTGTACTGAAGTTGGTTGTATTGAAAATAGAAGCTTGCTAGAAAGTTGCCTTTCCCAACAAGTTGGACAAGAATGACAAGAAGATTCCCTGCCAGTGTGAGGATCATTGGATCATGGAAGATTGAAGACGACTTTAATCACCTCTAGTCATTTCACTCATATTGGTACTACTTGTCATATGAATTCATGTGAGACATGCTTTCTGGATATGTCATGGGCTCGATTCTTGAGTCTGCCTTGAACCCCCCAAAATGGTGTGCACCCAAGGCCGGAACGCTATTAGCGGGTGTGCTGGGAGACAATTTCGGGTGCGATGCCTGGATGTGGGTCATCAAGCTCTATGAAATTCACACACCTAGAAACACCAGCTCGTTGGAGGTTATATTTTGCTCACCAGAAATTTGTAGGTTGAAGGTTTGTCTGGTTGAACTGCAGGCGAAGGGTGCCCATCCTCCTGGGATACCTGGGTGTCATGGCAGGGTGACGTGGCTGCAAGGGAATTCACGAAATGGGGTGAGGAAGAAATAATGGGAAATTTCCACCTGTTTTCTTCTTGTTTTGTTGTCATCGTTGTTGTTGTTGTTGTTGCTGTTGCTGTTGCTGTTGTTGTTGTTGTTGTTGTTGTTGCTGTTGCTGTTGCTGTTGCTGTTGCTGCTGCTGCTGTTGCTGCTACTTCGGATTACTGGACGAGCATCCCAATCTATCAATATCTAAAAGATCAGAATTTTACCTTTCTTTCTCTTTCTTTCTTTCTTTCTGACCCTAAACGCATATCTTTGAGACAAAAAGGACCGCAGCAACCCAGGTGAACGAAAATGTTTGTATTTTTGTCACTCACAGGTAGTGTTTAGAGGTATACAATCAGAACAACTGATTGGCCACTCCACGTTGCAGCCTTTGTCTCCATGGCATGACTTGGCCCCTGAGATCCTTTGGGATGTGGAGTGCTCCATCGCCGCTGGTCGCCTGAAACTCGGCCTTGGTGGACAGATCATTGAATGATAGATGTCAAAGATTACTGGAAATGTGTTGATCATTTTGGCAGATTCAGACAATTCAATAGGTATCAGTTTTCAAAAATGCATGTCACCAAAATTCATCAGTGATGAGGTGGGTGTGTTTCGTGCGCTCACAGGCTTTTCAGCCCCTTGGCAGCAACACATCCCTCTGAAGTAAGGGCATGCAATTTGTGGTGTAGACATTGAAGGCTACGTAGCAGGGTGAAGAGGAATTTGTGGTGGATGGGCTGTACAGGGCAAATTTCCAAGGAGCTACCATGAACATAGCTGTGATAGCTATGGACTCGCCCTTACCTGTATTGGCAAGTCTTCATTGTGGGCCTATTGGACAAAGGGAGTCCCCTGAGTTTTGGTGCTTGATCATCCATACAATGCTCCAACCACCGAGGTTGGTATTGGAGTTCCTGCTTTCCTGACGACTATTGCTGGACTCTCAAGTCTGATCTAGGTGAAGGATGAGTTTTCAGCAACAACACTGAGACCTGAGGCAGAAATTGCACCGGCAAAGAGTACGGGACTGCAGGATATGTGTTGAATGGGAGCGGGGTTGGCACACTCTTGATCCAAAGGAAACCACTCATTTGTATGTTGTTACCTCTAGAAGGATCATGCTTTTGATTTTTGTTTTTCACCCCTTTTCAGAAAAACTTTCAAAAACTCACTCCACACTGCTTGTTCCTTCCACCAAGGCCGTGCGATGTTGATCAGCGTGTGCTACGCAGCCCTGGCATTGGGAGGATTTTATGCGGCACCTTGGCTGTAGCAGGGTCCAAACCAAAGCAGAACCGTTTTTGGTTTGGCGGTCTGGGAGAAAAGTGTGAAGTGTGAATGATGCAACAAGACTTTGAATTATCAATTCTTCATAATTTTTCGATGATTTCAGCTGGCATTCTCTTTTTCAAGTGGTTTGGGCCATTTATAGCGATATTCGAAACTAAGGACCTTGGTCTTTATTTCTTTTTGCCGGACCTCAAGTCTGGAGATTGGAGGAGCCAGGATACCAAGGATGGCTTTGGCACACAAGCAACTTTGACTCCAGTCGTCCCCCGAGGTTTGTGCTTATGGTCTGCCATCCCAGCTGCCATAGCTGGGAGCTGAGGAGAATGGAATTCGATTTTTCGGAGATTCTGGTGTTTGGACAGCATTTGACGAGGACATGAGATAGGTAGAAGAAGAGTCGATTTAGATGTACGTCAATCCTATGATTCAAAGATTGAGTGCCTCTGATGCTTCAGGCATTTCCAATCGCTCTCTTTGAACTGGAGGTTCCGCTGAAGATTTGCGTGCCATTAGAGATCTGTTGCCTCCATCAGTTGACACCGAAGTGACCAAGATAGACTGCCCCAAAACTTAAAAAATTCAAGCATTTTCTGTTGTCCAGTTGTGAGGGCATCATTCTTTCACATATTATCTTGAACACACCTCGCTGCTTCCGTAGGATACACCTATATTTCACCAGCTCAAGGCTCGTTGGAATTTTCACCTTGCAGACCTGTTCCCCCGTCAAAGAAGCAATTTTGAAGCGAACATTTTCTTCGATTTTTCTGCCCTCAGGGTGATACCGAAAATGTCAAGAGAGTGAAAGCCTGAGATGTCAAAACCGATTCGTCCGATGTGGCCGGCTTTGTCAGCTGGCTGTTCGACTGACCAGAAATGCTCAGGTCTTGTCAAAGATGGCGGAGCGCAATGATCGCTCAGCGGAGTACTCAGCGGTGTATGGGGAGGTGTCATCCAACAGTGATACCATAAATGTATGCAGCATATCCATGGTTTCCCTTCGGATGATTTTGGGGAACTGAATGCCTGATGGCATCAGATTTAGACACCTCTTTGATGATGGATTTCTATTCGCTGCTAGCGTTCTTGCGATGCAAAGCAGCACAGGTCCGGTGGTCACCAGCACCACCAGCACCAGCTGATCTCAAAAGCAGCAATGAAGCGGACTCTCGGCAGTGCAAACACGAGCGATGACTGCTCCTCCAAGTTGAGTAATTTTGCGTGAGCGAGTTGACAGGGAACCGACAGATCAGTTGGGAAAGATGCCACAGCAATCCGGTTCACTGAGTTCACTGCAAGCTCTTGCGTCCCTAGATTAGAGAATAGGAGAAGGGGAGTCTAGATTTTGCAGAGGTTTACTTTCGTCAAGCTGGTGGTTGCCAATTTTGTCTAGTCACGATTTTCCAGTGCAAAAGGCCTGCAAACTCCTGTAGGGATGATGGGATTTCAAACTTCTTGTCGTAATCTTAATCTTGGTTGAGTTCTGCAGGAAAATACTGCAGGAATTTGAGACCATTTGCAGCATCAGGATGTGTTGGAGCTGTTCAAAACTTCTGCAGTGCCCTTGTTGGGTTGTGCAATGTCAGGGATCCTCAGCTCTCAATCCAAACGACGAACTTGGATGTGATAGGATAGGGTCATGAGGATGTTTGTCAACTGTGTAAATCATTGGCAAGAATTGTTTGCCAAATTAGTGAGAAAGTGGAGAGGTTAGACTTTGCCTACAACTTCACTGGCTTTGGTTGTGGCTGCTTTGCTGCAGCTTGATCACGAAATCTGGTGTGTTTTGAGAAGTTGAAAGCGATGGGTTTCACAAAACTCTGCAGGGACAGTAGCGGGTGAGAGATGTTCAGACCCATCGTCTGACTCCTTGAGTTGCTTATGCCCCGGTTTGCTTCAGGCTATTTCTTTCCACTCTTCATTTCTGAACTTGCTGAAGGGGCTCCTATACCACCAGCCTGGTGCCTAATGGCCTGAATTTGCCATGTGAAACGCCAGGAGCCATGACTATCATGACCCAAGGTAGGCGAACTGGTTCTGGCCAATTTGGTGGCTTTCCCTGCCTTCTACTTGTCCACACAGGCCTTGTGGAAAGTGGAGTGTTTAGAGGAAGCAACATGTGTTCAACACAAAATTGATGAGGTGTTGAACTTGGATGTTGGTTACAAGAAGGCGGGAAGTAACTTTGTAGCTGTCGTAGCTTGTTGATTTTGGGGCTTTCTATCTTCTGGCAGAACTTTGGAGCAGAGAAAGTGGTCTTTGCCACAGCAAAACACACCATGGATGTCAGAGCTTGCAGCTGGCAAGATCCTCGCCAGATTCTGGTGGGCATCGCCTTGGTGGAGATTTGTGCATGTCTTTGCTTGATGCAAGCTGGAGTATCTTGGCAAGGTCTGATTTGCTGTTGATGGTTGTTGATGGGCTTGAACATCAACAAACTTTCAGTGCAGATATAAGGCTGCAAAAACTGAAGTCACCTAAGATTCACGTATAATGTTGATATAGTAATATGGATGTATATGATGTGGTAATCTTTACATAGTATATCATAGTGTATATTAGTTGTATAGTATATACTTAGTATAAACCAACTATTTTGAGTTATGCTGTGATCAATGGAGGACTGCTACATGGCAGCTTTCTGTCTAGTTTTTCAGGTTCCCATCCTCGAGATTTTGGGCATTTTCGCCTTGAAGCTGATGATGGTATCCTTTTCGCAGACGGTGAATGTTGTGAAGGCTGGATAGTCTATTTTTCCTTTGTTTTTTTTTTGGACTGCGACTGAGACCTGATAAAAGGAGAGTTGTGTACCAAACCGCCATTTGTGTTTGTGTATTTTTTGTTTTTCTGCATGAACATTTGCTGCTGTATCTTGATTTTATTGCCAGTTCTAAACACTCAGCATCAAAACAAAGAAAGTCACCTAAATTTCAGCACATGTACAATAAGATCACTTTCAGCATGACATTTTGAATTCACATCCAATCAGATTTTCTTCAAGATTCATGTCACATATCTTGTTTCTACAAGCACCACATACAAGGTGTATAGACATCTACGCATGAATACATCCACACACACACACACTACATAATATAGCAAAAGAGTTTGCTGCCTGTTTTCCATATTATTCGCACATATTCCCATAGTAGTTGTTTGGATAGAATATTTTCTCCGTGCGCAGTCGGAGACCTTTCCCTCGAAGATCCGCGTGTCGGCGTTGTCGGTGTCTGGCACCTGTGGCCGGATGGGCGCCTTGCTGGCACCCGCACTCATCGAGGCTGCCTTTCGAAACTCCTTCAGCTTGAGTAAGCTACATTTGGATGTTGCAATTTGGATGGTTGTTTTTTGTCAAGGATTTGTTGAGATTTTGGAGATGAAGCAGGAAAGATTGTCAATGAAACTGAGATCAATTTGAGAGTATTTGTGGAAGGAAACGCGAGGGGCTCCCAACAGCCCGGAGGAATTTCGAGTTTTTCTCTCCATCTTGGTATCCAAACTCAGTCGATGCTTGAAGCTGTGTGGCCGAACCTCTTTTCAAAAAAAATCCGTAGCACGTTTTTCAAACAAGTATGTTTTTTTTTTTAAATGTTTTTTTGTGGATTTTGCGAGTTCTTTTCCGGTTCCGGTTCCACACACACACACTTCTTCAATTGAGGTTGCTGTACTTATTATTGCGGCCAGCGTTGGTGTTTCTCTCTTGTCAGCTTCTCAGAGTGGTTTCCCCTGTAGCCTTGATGGCTGAACTCCCACACCTGTTGATTTGTCCCATTTCATGGGGCGATGAAAGATATGACTACCCCACAACTTGCGATTTCATGATTTGATTTTTATCCCTTAAGACGATTGGACTGGACTGAGGAGTTTAGATCAGATCGCTCTGATGTTTTTTCTATATTTTTTCTTTGATATGTCTTGATATTGTGGTCACCTTACCTGTTGAGTGCGTGAAAGAAACCTGGTTGCGTAATCCACCATTGCCATGGCACCGTGACACCAGGCCGGAAAGCAAAGGGAAATCACTGGCGTGATCTCGGCTCAAAAAAGGAGCGAGCGTGGCATATCACATCTCCAAAGTCGACTTCACTTCCATGTTGTTGTAGGTTCAAAGTTGAAGATGTTCCAAAAAAATTCAGCCAAAATTTTGGGATTTTGCATCCGCCTATCAGTGGAGATTGATTTTGGATCCTTCGATCAACTTCTCCGAGGTTACGAGGAATTGGTTGAGGAAAGGGAAGGGACTTCCATCAGGTCATCATGGGGAGGGTTTCATCAAGTCAGCTGTTGGGTGTGGAATTCCTTATCGGCTTCTAACCAAATTAGTAGAGTTTCCAGGGTCGATAGGAAAAAGTAGAGCCGCTATTTGTGAGGTCCACTTGGATTTCAATGAACAAACCTTCGCCAATTGCGGAGGTGACCTTAGAGGATCCAGAGACCACTCTACGTATTGTCATGGAAGATGAAGTTGGCCTTGGAGGTGTCACAGGATGGTGAGGAAGTGTGCCAGGGCACATTGGTACTGTGGAGATTGTGGAGGGCCAAACTTTACAGTTTCAAAGTGATGGCACTCAAGAGACCTGGTGCAAGATTTACCACCAGATATGCCCAAGGGTGGTTTCAAGAAAACAAGGTGCCTTCCCACGGATATTAATATACCAAAGAAGGGAATCATCTGAAACAATCGGAGTTGGCAGAGTGCGATGCTGCGTCCACAGGCCTGGCTTTCGGTGAAGTGTGTGCTCGCAGTGTTCTGTGTGTTTGTTTCATTCAGTTCTTTGTCGAGGATTCTGGATGAAAGTGGATTTGTTGGGTTTCATGAAAGTGCTGGGGCCCAACACCCCCCCCCAGACGGTCACGTGAGGCAGATGTGACCTGCAAGCTGAGGAAGAACTGTGGAACTGAGCGACCCAGCTGCACTCAACAAAGCCACAGATGAAGCACCTCCAACAAGTCTTGCAGTTAGGGGGCATTTTGCAGAACATCACCTGTCTTTATGATGCCATGAAAATTCCATCGTTCTCATTCTTCTTTTTCTTGAACCTGATGACCAAGGTCATTGTGTTCCCCAAAGATAGGGAGGGCAGCTTGAGCTGTTTTTCCCAATAAGTGACAAGGGTGCGGTATATCTTTGTTGTTTCCTTCCAAGAGCTATAGCAGCTAGAGAGTGCATGTGTTGCACCTGACAGCACGGAAGAAGTGACCAGCTGCTTATAGTAGCTTTTCGGCTTTTGAATGTGGACTGTTTTCGTGATAGCTCCGAGGCCGCAAAGGGGGGAGTTAGACGACACGTGAGTTGATACACGAATACATTGACCTTTGACATGTATATCTATCATATTCAATTATGATGTATATACATCTTCCTGAAACGCTGATGTGTTACACATGCCTTTTGGTAGACTTGTCGGTGCTGCACCCCCTTGCTCTTGGCTCCAGGGCACTTTTAGCACAATTTGATGATATTTTTTTTCGACAGCTCAGAATTTCGCCACCCATCCAGACAGTTCAGAGTTGGTCCCACCGATCTGAGTTGTCCGTCCCCGTTCCTTCGTTGATCACGCGGACAAAAGTCCAGCGTTTCGTGGTTGCAATTGGTGGCTGGAAATCACAAGTGTGTCCAATTCCTGATCTTCGCAAAAGTGGGGCTGGAACTCTTGTAACTATGTACTCAAAAGTACGGTTGTATATACATATGATATAATATCTATAAATATATACAATTATATCACAACGGTTGATATCGTTGGTGTATTGGTAGACCTGGTAGATTCTGGTTTCCAAGGCCGATGATCCACACGTTCGAGGCGTGTATTCATGGATGGTGCATAACCATGTTTAATACTGTCTGGAAGGCTATTAGACCCATATTGAAGCTAGTGATTTTCCATGATTTTCCTCGTTGTTGACTACTCACAGGCAGAATTTCCGAAGCCGGCTGGTTCTCGTTTGGGTATCCAGTTATCCCTGGTCGGTTGCCTCAGCGGAACATCAACTAGCTGCAAAGGTCATTTTGGATCGGCGATTCTCATCTGAGAAGCGAGTAAGGTGAATACCCCGGATCGTGAAGGGCTCGTAGTGGAGAAGGCTCCCACTTGTGGCTTTGTGATGTAATTTTTCTGTGTTGCTTTCAATTGTTTGGACGCAGGTAGCAGAAGGCGGTGCAGTAGATGCCTACAACAAGTGAGCATCTAAGATGGGAGTTGTGTGGGACAGCAGCCACAAATCTTATTTCTTCAAGCGCTCTTCCTGTTGTCAAGGACTTCATGATGCTTTACTGTACTGTACCATGGACTTTGAGGCAATATGTTCTCATCCAAAATAATATGTATTCTGCCAAAAAATATATTAAGATCATCAAACCTTGCAACAACAACTGCAACTGCATGCAATGGTTACAACTCAGGAAAAGCCCAGAGGGCTACAGAATACAGGAGGGCGATTTGGTCGTGAAGGTCAATGGTGTGGCTGCTGATGGCCCCTTGGCCCATCACATGCCGGCCATCGCCGGCAAGGTCATGGAGGTACCTGGAAATGGGGAATGATGTCGGGTCGTTTTTTTTTTTTTTCGAAGCATCTGTTGACTGCGGACGGAAAAAAAGATGTCTTTTTTTTCATGTTGATTTTTTGGTTTCACACTTTCTTTTTACAAGTTCATTTCAGTGACTGTGCGGAAATAAGCTGTTTGTTCTGTTGTGATGTATCACGAATGATATGGTCTAAGACGTCGCGAGAAATCTGGTTGAGGGGAAGGAGGTAATGATGCGGTGTTCGCAAATATCATTTGTCAGGCCTCTACTATTCGACTTGAGGTAAGAAGATACTGCGCAGGCTGGACATGTAACAGCATGAACAAGTTTGGAGTTCGGAGGTCGTGCTTATGATTCATGGTTTTCAATGATTTTTTTTGCTGCAAGGCAAGGGTCGTTTTTCCCCTGACTTGTCAACCTGACGGCCATTTTTGACTTGGACATCCATGTTTGCTAAGCCCCATCCATTTGTCTCGGTGCCATGACAAGGTCCCAATATTCCTGCAGGAGGTCCAACCGCACCATCCAAGTCGCCAAATCTGCTACCTCCACCGAACTTTCAGGTACAGGGAAAAGGGGGGACATTGAAGTCAAGATTTGCTAAGGGTAGGGGGGGTAACAAGGCCTTGGCTGATTGAAGGGTTGGGAGAAAAGCAGTGGTTGGTTTGATTGTGGGAAGAGCACATTTTTTCATTGGTCAGCCTAAAAACCTTCACTATATGGTGGACGATGGGGAATGAGGTCTCCCATGATTTTGATATTTGGACGGTCCAAATTGAAGCGAGGATTTTTGTGTCAATTTTGTGATGGTTCGCTTGACCTCAAAGCAGTTGACACTTCACCTTCAAGGTTTGGACTGCTCAAAACTACAGGGGCAATGTCAATCATGTGAAATTGAAAAATGAATCAGACAGCTCTACTGTCGCGTAGTCAAACAGATCAATAGAATCCCCACTATTGTTCCTGAAAAATGCCGGAAAGATGGTAGACATCTTGCATTGTTATGTGAGATGACCAGAGGTAGGAATTTGTCAATGATCAACCGAAATGACTCCCAGTCATGTTTCAGTTTCCAGGACCCGCCCGGTGGCTGGCCAGGGTCAGGGACCTCAGCTTGGATCTTGACAAATAAGTGTCCGTGGAATCTGAGCATCCTCCCGAAATTCTGCTTCTTCCTTACTTGAAATGTAGTGTTACATCTTCCGGCTTTGGGTGGAAGCGATGGAACTGAACTGTTGTGGAAGTTTTAGATGGGGTTCCTCGCAAGTTTCAAAAGCTGCCACGCGTAGTGATCCAAGTGATGTCTCCACGTGGTGTCTCCGTGAATCTGCAATGTTAAGGTTGTGGTTGACGAAGGATGCCTCAAAACTTTCTGATTTTGATCGTATTAATTTGGATATTTATGATATTTAGGACAATTTTTTCCTCATCAGCAGCACCTGGCATCGGGGGGGGTGGAGGGTCAGGGAAAGTTCCGGGAAGGTGCCAGTAATATTCCGCAAGTGTGAAGCGGGAAGTCGCTCGGGATACTATTATGCTCACTTGTTTTTTTTTGCGACTATTGCATGACCGGCATGACCCAAGATGCACTGGATGTTGGCTGGTTGCTTTATTACTCCCGGCTTTCTGACCTTTTCCTGCAAGGAATGTGTCGCAGCAGGGTCCTGATGATGCCACGCACTGAGTCTGATCCAAACCTTGGATTTCAGATTCAAACGCATTTACAACTCCACTGCAATAGATGAAAACCATGGAGGGTTCCAGTGCAGGGAGGATTTATTGGTCAATTCAACAGGGTTGTGATGCCGGAATTGAAAACTGGAACTAAAAGTCATTGGTTTCCTAAGGCTGGACCAAATGCGATGGGGCGACAGTGGAAGGTGTGACGGGCCTTTTGGGACGTTGCTCTCTGATGATCAAGAGAAAAGGTTCTTGGCTTGTGGTTGATTCATATTCTGGAACAGTGTAGCCAATTTGATTCTTGAAAGAAGGGTTCTGGCAAGGTCCTATATTTTCTTTTGCTGCCCTATGCAGAATGAACATCCAGAAACTTTGAGGTCCCCCGTATGTTGAGACATCTCCCGAGCTGGTGCAGGGAATGCAGGGGCAGACATCACCATTTCTTGGGATGGACCCGTTGGGGGATCTCAAGGCTAAAAGATCTAAAAGGTTCCAAGCAGTGAACATTTTCTGCAGAAGCTTTTTGTTTCTCTTGTTTCAAATTTTTGAGGAGTTAACAGTATCTGTATCTACAGAAACTATAGATACGATGATGTGTTTGTTTGGATACAAATAAGAAAAGCATTTGCACTTCAGTCATTGGAGCTTGGCATGGAGATGCCATGCAAAGCTTGAGGTCCAACGGTCCGGATTCAGCCGCATGTGGACAGGTGTGGCACGAACTTTAGGGGTTCCATGGAGGGGTTGATAGACAGCACTAACCAATGGACTGTTGGATATGAAACGTCGAGTAGCAGCTGCAATTACATCCAGAAAGAACACCTCTTCGCATGGATGCAAGCGCAAGGCACCGAATCAACAAGATGTTGACAATCTGTCTCTGCCTTGGATTTTGAAAAACCTCAACACTCACTGCATGGGTCCAGGTGAGTCTGCATGATTCACTCATAGATATGGGTGCTTCTCAAGATCTTACATGATCTCACCTTTAGAATTTATTAAATGATAGACTTGTAACCTGAAGAAACCATTTCCAGCAGATTTTAGGAATCTCGAAGTTGAAGCAGCCATAACAGTCATATCATCAAATGAAATGGACAAAATATCAACATGGGATGAATTTTTTGCTGCCGAATAGCTTCCCTTCTGATCCACACATCTCCAACTGTGGGTCTTTCACACCCGAACTTAGACACGTTTCCATGTAATCTTAACTCAGCAAGCTTGGTTTGTTTGACGAATCTTCCCTGCAGTTGGTCAGCCGAAATTGCCAAGGTTGATGCAAGGCCAGCTGGCACGGGCCATGGGTATGCCGTCAGCGACTCAGATTTTCAGAAACACAACTTTGGCAGAAGACCATGTGGCACTGAAGCCAGTTTTCCATAGCTAAGGTTGGGAGCTGGTTGTCCAGGTGTTGGTGGTTGCGGCTGCGGATGTCAAGGAGGTTGTGGGTGTGGTTGCCGTGGTGGCTGCGGTGGCTGTCCTGGTTGTGGGGGGTGCGCTGGATGTGGTGGATGTGCTGGCTGTGGTGGATGTGGCGGATGTGGCTGTGGCCAAAACAATCCGTGCGGCTGCGGCGGATGTGGCTGCGGTGGCTGTGGCTGTGGCTGCGGCGGTGGCGGCGGCGGTGGCTGCAACCAATGCGGCTGCGGTGGATGTGGATGTGGCCTTCAAGACAACAGCATCAGCGGAATTCAGCAGACGGCTCAGTCATGGTAAGATTTTGGAGATTTTCCATTTTGGATCATTTTGGAGTCTATCAGCCTCAGCGTCCTCCTGCTCGTCTTCCATGTCCTCTTCTCATCATGGACGCCGTTGTCCTCTTCGTCTTTTTCTCCAACGTCATTGGCATAATAGTAATCATAGTGGCTGTCGGCTGTCGCCGTTATTGCTGTCATCATCATGATCATGATCATAGTTTTAGTCTTCTTCATCATCAGCATTTTCTTTTTCAATCATCATCATCATCTTCATCATCTTTTTTGAATGTCCTTCGTCTTTTCTATCTCCTCTCCTCCTTCTTCTTCTTCTTCTTCTTCTTCATCTTACTCATTGGTGTCATCTTCGCTCCCGTCATCAGCATCATTGCAATCATCGTAAATCATCAAGAACTGAACATGATTCCAGAATAGGGTTAGATTCAGATGTCCCTACAAACTCACGCAATGGCAGAGATTCATTCTAGACGTTTCCAGACCACATCCCCAGTGAAAGATCCACCCATTTGTGTTGCTCCCCGAGGACAGGGCTTGCACAACTCCAGCAACAGCTTCAGATCCAGCAGCAACAACTGCAGCAGCAGGTGATCCAGTCGCAGGTTGGAGGGATCGGATGGGGGTGAGATGTCATCATATTTCCATGTTGTTTGGATACAAAAAGCCTCCAAACCAATGGAAGCAACACATGAGATCCCTGTTGTTGCCAACAACAACCTGTCAGGCAAATGTCATGATGCCGCCACCGCCACCTCCTTTGCCTCCAAACGCTGCCCAAATGCCAAGGATGGTGATTCGCTGTGAAATACTTCAAACCATTTGACAGCAATGAAATAATGAGAGTAATAAGAACCGACCAATGAGATCTGAGATGTATGCATTTCCTTTCTGATTTTGCAATGTTCATAACAGGAATATTGAGCCGAATCGAGCCTTCATGCACTTCAGTCCACGGAATTCACAGCAATTGGACCAAGACAAGTCCGCGGTTTAAAATGGCTGCAGGACTCCCGCACAACTGCCGATGAACATCAACGCATTGAGTCTCTTGGTCCTTCAAGTCGGTGGTATGGTTGCCGTGTATTATTCGGTAGCGCCAAAAACATAGCGGGTCTTGGTGACACCAAAGACGTCCCAGGCAAGCAGGCAGTGCAGCTGCAGCAAAAAATTGCGCAGCTTCAGCAACAACTAGGCTGGCTGGCCCTGCAAGGGAGAAGAGCTGTATGTTGTCTGAAGCGATGCGGGTTCTGGAGTGTCTTGGAATTCGCAGAATAACCAACTGTTTGGATACAAGAAACCTGGTGTGAGGTCTTATGGGCTTTGCTGAAGGAAGCAATCAGGTGCACAGTGCTGTAAGGGACGAGTTTTGAGTTCTCATTTGATGGCTGGGATCGACACACACTCTCTCACTCTCTCTCTCTCTATAGATACTATAGATGTCGTTTTGTTTCAGAAAGATAGCTTTATACATTCACCCAATTCGGTGCACGTATCCACTGTTCCTCATGGAAAGGTGCAAGGAGCTCCTATGATGGGAGAGGCCACGGCAATCCTGCCCGAAAGCTGCCGCTATGGGCACTTTTGTAGTTACTGTAAGTAGTTAAGTTTGGAATTGAGAATATGATTTTCTTAGAAGATGTTGTCTAGATTTGTCTAGTATTTCAGCTCCCAGGGTGTGACTCAGTGGCTATGTTATGAAGAGATCAAAATTGAATGTCCAAGTTTGTCGGTACAGAAGCTCTACTCATCATGATTTCTGGTGGACATCCCAGCCGACATCACCCCAAGACATGGTCGCAGGGAAAGGCTCGTGTTTTCAGAATTTTACTTTAAGATCATTGAACCATCCCGCAATTCAACCGGTATAGATGTGAATGTTTTTTTGTCAATCCATCAAGTAGTGTTCTTCGTTCCAAAACCCTGACAGCAAAAATTGTCAGGAAGAACAGCCTGGCCCTGAAGGCATGGAGCAGTTTTCCGTTCACCGAACCGAACAGCCGTGAGTTTTTATGGTGTTTCAGCTTCCAACAAGAATGAGTTGGTGTTAAGATGACATGCTGAATAAAGTTCAGGGGGTTGCTACCTGTAAGAGATTCTCACCATGCATCAACCTGACGAGGCATGGGAGCCTTTAACCAAGGTGCCGAGTTGATAGGGTAAATATGATGGGAATGGAGTCTGGAGAGTCTTTTTTTTCCTACATATTTTACAGCCTTTTTAAGTGGCAGAATTACTGGGGGATGTCTTGACCTTTTCGGGTTCCTTGGAGTGAAACTTTTCCATGGATAGCCAGTTTTAATGTCTTGATTGCTGAGCTTCTGCTTGATGTTTGATGGGATCATTCCGCAGAGGATTGTTAAATTTCCAGACTGAACTCTGGGAAATACAGCAAGCCCACCCAAAAGGATATGTCATTTCTACTTATATAGATAGAATCTATTGAGCTGGTAGGTCATGAAGATTCCTAGTATTTCTACTGGCCAAATTATATTGATGTCAAACGAGGTCTTTCAGAATCTGGCTTTCGGTTTGAAGATAGATCCGGTCCCTTTGAGTAAGTTGATGATTGATGAGATCTATGGGGGATCAGAGATATTCACATGGGGTTCTGCATACGAGGCCGTCTACCTCAACCTCCAACACCGTTGGGGGAGCCAAGCCTCTGCATGTCAGAGCTATTGAAAATTGAAACAAAACACAGAGAACGGCACCATTTTTGGGTGGCCTGTTGTTGTTGTTGTTGTTGTTGTTGTTGTTGTTGTTGTTGTTGTTGTTGTTGTTGTTGTTGTTGTTGTTGTTGTTGTTGTTGTTGTTGTTGTTGTTGTTGTTGTTGTTGTTGTTGTTGTTGTTGTTGTTGTTGTTGTTGTTGTTGTTGTTGTTGTTGTTGTTGTTGTTGTTGTTGTTGTTGTTGTTGTTGGTTGCATCCAACATCCCAAGCCGGAAACATTTCCGCTCAGAAAATCTAGGGTTGGAAACTTGAGATGTATCATTTCTGCAAGTCTCAAAATGCATATGCTAAGTCACAGGGTCTCAAATTCTATGCACTTCTGAGGCCGGATCCTAGCCTTGTGTGGGTCTCGGATCTATTGAATGATGCGGGAAAAGTCGAACTCAAAATGGTTTGGAGTCTTATGAATGAAGTTGTGGGGGAGACATGTTTTTGGAAGATTTGATCTTCCCATCTTGTCGTGGCCAACTCTTTTGGCCAGAGTTTTGCCTGGTCTTGAAGCTTCTGTGATTGTTGCCAGTACCCCAACAAGCTGTTGAATGCACATCCCAGCCAAGAATCCTGAGCACACAGGATCTGGATGGGATACTGTAGCTATGAATTTATGAATCAACCATTTGAAGGTTGTTCAACTGATCCTTCTACTGGGTATGTGGTCACTACGCAGTGTCACGACCCAAACCCGAGGCTTCGCAACAGATGCTGCGCAACATGCAGGCATCGCAACTGCCACCACCGCAGCATCCGCCGAAATTGCAGCCAGAAAAGGAGGTGAGGAAGGGAAGGGAGGATTCAGGGCGTTCACGAGGAAGTTTCAGAATTTTGTGAAAGGGGAGACCATAAAGCTATCAACCCCGGGTACTTGGGATACCAGTGGAAGGGGAAGAGTTTGTGACTGAGTCTTCTTTGAAGCGATGCTGTGAGAGTCTAGACACAAGTGGATGGTTGTACCTCTAGTAAAGGTTCTGACACTGAGGGGAGCTTCTCATTTTGTAAATTTGTGAATTGTCTTGTGAACTGATGTGAAATTCAGGGGACTTACTGCACACCACCCGAAGAGTGAAATCAGCGTGCTTCCCCTATCACTTCTGAATGAACAATTTGTTATCATTTGCGATCAAAAAGACCATGCATATTTGGCATATTTCACCTGAAAACTTCCGCTGCATGCCATTAGTTTTCCATGGATTTTCCTCAACTTGAGCAATGAAACAAAAACCCCGGTTGTTTAGGTTCTGTAGGGGATGAAAAACCTACCCAATTAAAAAGGGATTATAATAAACCATGAGAAGGATCCCTATTAACCAAGGTTGATGTCGTAATACCTGGAGGATTGGTCTCCCTTGTACACTTCAGGTGCCACCTGGTGGACAAGACCCTAACAATTTCACTTTCGAGGCGATCGGTTGATTTTGGTAAGGGGTGGGTTGTACAGGTGTTGTTGTTGTTGTTGTTGTTGTTGTTGTTGTTGTTGTTGTTGTTGTTGTTGTTGTTGTTGCTGTTGTTGTGGTTAGGAGTTGTTGTGGCGGAGGTTGTTGAAACTGTTTGAGTGATTCTGATAGAGATAGTGCACAGATACTTTCCTTGGAACCGTGTTCCGTTCTTTACCTGGCAAGACAACACGACATCTCCTGTGTTTTCTTTTTTGTATGGTGCTATCCCCAAGTCGTTGATTCTTGATGGATATTTGCAGGGCAACCATGCATTTCAGGTGCACTTACGTTTCAGAAAAGACCTGAGCAGGATGGTGCGAACAGGTCAAATGAATTCAAAGGATGAGCATGAATCATGTTGAATTTGTTGGCCAAGGAAGGTTGGACAATAGGACTTGAATCTACACTTGCCAGGGTACACACAGAGTGGCACGGAGACTGTACCCGTGGGCAGGTCTACCTACAGCGACTTGAAGGAATGAGGCTGCTTGCTGCGTGCTTCCTTGAGAGCATTTGCGGGCATACATTGGAGTTTTCGAAATGAGCATTGACATTTCAAATTCATTGACATTTTCATGGTGGACGTAGGCTTGAATATATACATATGTAAAAACATGCGTATATAGGAATATGAATGCTTTGACTTTTTCCACCTGTTTTCACTATCCAGTTTTCAGGGTGTAGCACCATTAGAATTTTAGAAGGCATCCTACCTTTCATTAGGTGAGCTTCTGGCCCATCACTTCAACCGGTTAGGCTTGGTCTCAGTGTGCTTCCAGTGACCATGCATGACGTAGCGGCGCTGTGGGTCCGGGAACCCTTAAAACTTGGGCAAGTTGGACGGAGGCTCCTGGGGCAATGCTGTAAAAAAAAACCAAGGGAATTCACCATGGGGAAATGATCCAATGGTGAATTGTGATTCAAAAGGATTGCAGTCTTACTCAGATGGATGAGTTTTTCTTAGATGATGGAGAACTCCTTCTGAATGATAGCAGCTGGAAGGGAAGGAACCACCAATAGGTTTGATGGGGATGTCACCAGACGTCAGTTCCAGAACCTCATAAGATCAGGAAAGCTTGCAGTGTCAAACTTTTTGATATCGAACCTATTGTGTTTGACGTGGTTCAGTGTGTTAGGCTATATATATATATATATGGTAGATCTAGTGTCAATATGTTTTGATCCTACCATATTATTCTGTAGGTTCTATCATATTTTATGTTTATGATGTAGGGAATTCGTGGAAAACAATGGAAAACATAGACCAAAACTATTGTGATGATTGTGATGTAGGGGAGATAGGGTGTTCTCGGTCTTCCAAAGACCAGCTTCTGACTCAGAGGTCAACGACGTCTCGGAGGGCGGTGCTGTGGACGCCTGGAACAAGTCCCGTGGATGGAAATTCTTGTTGATTCGATTGGATGTATGTACCTCTGTTTTTTTTTGGTAAAGAGAGAGAGGAGATCATAGATATGTCAGATATGTCACATGTCTATTCTGTAATTCTGTCACAAGACAGTATATCAATACACCACCTGAAGGTTGATCTTAGACTCTCAACGAACTTGGTCACCAAAATCTTGAGACACTTTGGGAAACGAGGTCAGTGTGTCCTGCATTTCAACTCCGAAGTGGAGATGTACTTTTGCTTAGCGAATTGACGGTCGCTGCACTGGAAGCATTGGCTGGTACGCGAATCTGGCTTTGTCCATGAAAATTCGGCATGTTTCGGTTTCTTGTTTCTTCTCCTGCCATGAACCGAGGCAATTACTCGAGTGTTCGATGCTGCGGGCGATCATGCAAAGATGATGGAGGACTGAGAGCAGGAGGATGAGATTGCAAAGACAATAAGTTTGTTTCAAGCCTGTAAGAGATAGCTCCAAAATACACAAAGATATGGTATGCAAGAAATGTATACCAATTACTGTATCTATTATTACACCAAAGTATACACATCTAAAATACATACATATATGTATATATAAGTTCCCTCGTACTACCAATTTTAAAAACTACAAGTATGAGATCCTTTGAAGCAGGCCAAGCCTCTAAGCCAACTGAGATGTGATGTCTCTGCTAAAGCGGGAGTTGATTCTTTGTTTTCCCTGAAGGGTTCAGATGTTTTTCATGCAACTCGATTTGTGATTTGCTGAACCTGACGGACGTAAATTCCAGAGCCAGTGGCCAATGCAAAATCCACCCATTTCTTGTCACCGATGCTTCATTCATCATTCCCACCCTCTTGGGAACTTCGGAAAGAACGAACCTATCGAAAGGAGTTGCAAAGTCATCGCAACATTCGACTGGTGCGGTGCCCCAGAAACAAAGGAACGACTGTTTCCTGCCAATGAGGCCATATTATGAAATAGGAAAGACGTGGCAAGGACCATTCTAGCACATGAACACGACACTCATGTGGATTTCTACTTTCAATATCTTTCTATACTCACTCTTCCATTCTAGCAACCCTACTCACCCCATCCAAAATGCTTGTTGGGTGATCCAAGTGAGTTTCACCAAAGTAGGAACTATTTCAGAGAAATGCTGTGCGTGTTGATCTATATAAGCGAGTGGCTCGGAGTTGTGAGCGTCTTCTGGGTGCAAGCCTCACTTGCAAAAGCAGATTGGAAAGCTGGTGACTCCAATTCTGGATTGTTCCCAGCTACCAGCTTGCTGGAATCTGGCCAAGGCTGTGTTACGACAGGGTGGTGCAGTGCAGCAACCTCAGTCAGTGAGCCCAGGAACATGGGGTCATGGGAGAATTGTGTGGGGATGGTATTTTCTCCACACAAACTGGTGCATCAGATCACTGCAAAGGCTCTCTAAATTACTCTAAACGCTACACTCAAAACATCCATTTCATGCACAAGATCAACAAGTGAGGTGGCTACAGAAATCCGTGAACTTCCTGGTTGCCTGAGCTCCCAACAGGTCTCCCAACAGCTGAAACCAAGGCCGGCCCAAGCAGCCAAAGCTTCTCCCAAGATGCCAGCACAATTTGCACCGTCCCGCGGACTCACTTAAGACCCTGTGGAAACCAACATGGTTTGTGTTTTCAATGTTTTCTTCGCCATGTTTCGTATCTGAGAGAGAAAAAAAAATCGCTTCCAACTTGACTCAAGCATGACTCAAGCATTCACTACTGACCACCACTGATCATCTTCAGTTAACGCTTTTGTGCGACTTTAATGGAAGGATGTAAGTTTCACCAGCATCATAAGTCGCAAGTACGCTTTCCTGGGTTTGCAGGCATCTCAAATCTTGGTTTCGCTTTGACACCTAGATTAGACAGATTTCAGGGTGAAGCAGTCGTGCTGATAAAACAGCTCAGGCCTCAGAAGGCTTTGCCAGCTCAACGTCAGGAGAGCCGAATAAAATTGACAAGGGGAAGGCGTTTGGTATCTTGTGAGTGGAACACTTCCCAGCAATTTGGACCTTGATCCAATAGGTTTTGGTAAGTTTTGATAAAAATTGCAAGAATGATTGACTGTAGCCCTTTTTAAGCCTGTATGTACATCTGTAAGGCTCCCAAGCGGAATTATGACATCTTCAGCATCCAGGTAGACATATCATGAGCCAGCATGTAGGGTTCGATGAGCAGCTGTCAGGACGATATGAGTCAGCCATCCAGCAGGCGGGTGTGTGTTGAAACTCAAAACTCAACCAAGATGGCATTTTTTCCCCATTTGGATGATAATTTCAGCTAGCAACTGGCTATAAGGATATGGCAAATGTAGATGGGATTTGAGTTTCTCCATTTTTTTTGGAAGGCACAAAGATGGGTAAGTTGTGAATCAAGCAACTGCAACCTGGGAGGTCATTGAACATGCCAAGCATGACACCCGGATTACCAGATGTAGTTGGAAGCGATCCTGATGGCATGGACCAGTTGGAAGCTCAGATTCGATGGGTTTTTGGGGGGACCTGAGGTCACAGGCTGTCACAGCTATCCAGAGGATGCCTGTTAAGGATGTTGGGTCGCGAATCTTGTAAGAGTAGCAAAGTACAGATCTGAAATTTAGATTGCTTGTAATTTCCCCGTAGATTGTTTCCATTTGTGAAATTAACATCTGAGAAACTGCGGCTCCCTGTTTGTTTCACTTAGTGTATGAGTCCAGTCTTTCGCATCTCGATCAGGTTGAAAGGAGCTGCACCACCAGGTTTGTCAATGCCGGCAATG
Source organism: Breviolum minutum Mf 1.05b.01 (assembly GCA_000507305.1). Lineage (NCBI taxonomy): Eukaryota > Dinophyceae > Suessiales > Symbiodiniaceae > Breviolum > Breviolum minutum. The sequence continues at coordinate 47,455 of DF241226.1, read as the reverse complement.
TGGGGGAGCTCGTCTTGTTTTTGGGTTTGATTCGGTTTGAATATTGTTCATGAAATGAATCAGTGAATGAATTAATGGAGTGAAGTTGGGCTCAAAACGACCCTGTTGATTCAGCTGCTTCACTGAGGAATGCTCGGACTGAAGTGGATGATCCAGGCAGGAGACCTGAAGACCTGAAATAGCTGGATGGTGAAACCACTCATATTGACCCTCAAAAAATAGATGCATTGTGCAATTCTTTCCTGTTATTTTCAGGAACTCCATTTTCAAAGGTGTGTAATTGTGACCTGGGACCCATTCACATCGTAGCCGCCGCGTAATCTTTGTTTCAGGCGATCTCTTTGGCAGCATCGACATTGAGGACAGTGGTGCGTGCGAGCCTCAGAATTGGAGAAACTTCTCAGCACACAAACAAGGCAGATTTCCAAGCGAGCATTCTTTTCCAATGGGGGGTTCTTATTCTTGGGCTTGACTAACTGTTAAGAACCAGCTAGTCAGGTTGGTGAAAGAATTGAAAGGTGAATGAGCCAATCACTTCGATTTATAAAACCGCAACAACCAAGTCGTTTACATTGGGTTTGCACGGTTCGACGCACAAATTTTCGCACAGGAACGGGCCATTGCGTTTCAAGGCAATGAGGGCTGGCAGTAGGTGTAGCGGAAAAATCACATACTGTAGCATCAGTTTGGGGGATTCAGATTTTCTTGACTTCAAGACTTGTGATTTGAATTTGGCCAAATTGGAAATTGGCGTGAACTAAAGATATCCAAATGTTTTAACTGTCTAAATATTGGTTTTTCGTGCAGCCAGATAAGCTTCCGTTCATTTCCCTTCAATTTGAGCGATGACCAGAGTCACTGGCGCCACACAATTTCGTGCTCGCCGTTGCACTCAGCTTCTAGGTGGTCCTTGCCAGGAAGGGACCTGGACGTTTAGGCATTGATGTGGGGCACCCTGACATCAGCACGTGCCCATTCCACCTGTGCCAGCAGACTGTTGCTGAACCACCTGGGCTGAGGTGGTTCTGAAGCGAGAGGCGAACTTCTGTGCTATTCCCAGTATCCTGGAAAGCTGGGGGGTGTTACGAATCCAGTTTCTACATGCATTTGTTTGTCAAAGCATGCCAACACCTGGTATTTCAAGTACAGGCTGCACGGGCTTAAGGGCTCATGTGATGCCCGAACCCCCCCCCCCCCACAAAGGTTCTTGCACAGATTTTGGATCGCTGCTGAATCTAGCATGGCTGAGTCTTGCATGGCTGGGTCTTGCATGACGGAGTCCTGTATGATAGCAGCCCAAAGTTTTAATATCCCCTCAACGTGCGAAGTTTTGGTATATACATTGTACGCTTTTCTTTCATGCACACAGTTACAGGGCTGAACTTTGGCACAGGTGTATTTGTGGCGAGATGCGGTTCGTTTCCTTGAATCAATTTAAGGTGGCCTGTTGGTCTACACCGTCAGCGAAGGTGGTCGCGTGTGACGCTTAGAAAAGGTGGTTGGGGTGGAATGGGTCACAGATAGGGAATACTCAGGAGCATCAGTACTAGTACATGGTCATTCCGGCAGACCATCAGAAGGGAGGATGCCACGCTTGAGGGATTGCAACAAAAGAAAACCTGCAAAAAATCAGGCATGTCCATTTCGCGACCTGTGGAAAGCTTCACAAAAAGCCCTCAACAATCTCAGAAGCACATTCATCTTCCAATGTCCTTCAGCACCTTGGACAAGTCCCGCATGTGGTTTGTTCAACCCAGGTGGATGCCTGGAATAAACAGAGCCAATTGCCCTACCGGGTGTTACCTGGAGATCACATCCTGGAGGTGAATGATATTAGTATCAGTGACTTGGTGACATGTTAACTGGAGGGGGAAGACATTTTGAAACGGCCTGGGGTGTTTTGGGATCGTTGAGAAATGGAAACCCATGGAAAACCCACCCAAAATGGCCTGACTTCACCTAGGTGATTTCCGGCCGAAAGCAGCCGTATTTTTAGGGGTCAACGGAGTTACCATTTCTTGCCTCGCAGCCACTTTTCCGGCGGCATCCGAGGTGGAGATAGCAATTCCCAGAACGACAAATTCGCAGTCAGGCGACGCTTCCGGTAACAGTGGGCACTACCCAACTTCGCACTGTCACAGAATGTAATGAATGCAGGTGTGTGATATTTTGCCAATGGTGCGTTCAATTTCAACATGCATTTTATTAACAGTCTGGTGATGCTGACAGGATGATTCAGGAGTTGTCCAAGGACCAGAAGAATGTACACTTCACTGTTTGCCTTGGCATGGTTTGTCTGGCAGGGTCGCTTTGAGTTGATGGAAGGGAAACGCTTAGGGTGGAAAGTACAGTAAGATGATGTAAAATGAGCAACATCAGCAAGTTTGCAAAGAGACCACTATGAATCTATATATATATATATATACACATCATATATATATATATATCATATATCAAAGAAATCTTTCCATCTGGTGTAACTTGTCCTGTGCTTTTGGCCTTGGTAAATTTTGTGAATTCCATCAGAAGCTTGTGGCTGGCTCACCCAGGTAGATGCCCTACTGGCCCGACAGATCATCTCAAGTGGGAAGATTTCACATTTCCCTACGATTGGTTCCTTTCCCTTTCAAGACTTGGCAACTGAAGCAGGGAATGGATGATCTTTCATTTTCAACTTGTAGAATCAAGTTGGTAAATTGATTTGATAGATTGATTAGGTCATGTTGTGTGTGTTTGGGGTGGGAAACCTCACCTGGGCCAGGTTGAACGATCCCAAGCAACCCTTGGGGAAGAGCTGGCCTTTCCTCAAGATGCCACTGCCTTGGAGATGCAACGAAAACGGCTTCACGTTGGAATGCAAGGAGTGTAATCAAGGCCATGTCATGCAGGTGTATGTGTAGTTTTTTTTTTCTTCATGGTCTTCGAGTATAGATGCTGTATATCATTATCATGCTACATTTGTTTTGGAGGTGGTTTTCTGACTTTGAACCCACCAGAATGGCTGTTGACTCCGTATATTCTAAGGATGAAGATAGTTTGGTCCTTGGAGGCAATCAGCAAACCGCAGGGATGGGGCTCAGCCTCGGGGTGAAATGGGTTGGGTCATGGTCGCCAGGTGATATGCGCCGACGTCTTGAGGAGTCAAGACCTCAAGTGGTGGGATTTTTGTACGATGAAACCTGTCTATATAAACTCTCAGGATTTGTATTTTTGGGTGTTTTCGGGGTTGGTGAAACAGTGAAACATGAGAGACCCAAGTATGGGATGCTTTCCACCGGTGGGTTTTTTGTTCATCTTAGCACCAAAATGTCCCTTCCAAGGCAGACGATGCCTAGACAAGTTGGTGCGGATACCTGGGGCCCTTTTTGGATGGCTCAACCTCCATTGTTGGGTCCTGTGGAATACTCCGTGTAGTCCTGTACATAGACATTCCAGTAGAATGGTAGCCAATGAAACCTGCTTCAAGGTTTGCCTTTAGGTGATGATTTTTTTTGGCTCCGCTTGCCGCTTCCAACCCTCCGAAGTTTCTATTTAGGAAGGAGATGAGAAAGGAATTTTGAATACATGTATTCCAGAAAGGTGCATTTACACTGGAATTCTTGGAAACTACACCTGCAATTTTGAGCAACCTTCCACCACAACTTTTCCCAGTGGAATCAACCGCTCCTGAAAATGACAGCCCTAGGTGTTCAACGAACAGATGGACAGGACTGCTCCACGATGTGCCTGTTCCCCCCTTGCGATGGAAACCGAGATTCACCCCCCCGAAAGTCACTATGCTTTTGGAAGGGATACTATTCAAAACTTATTCAAAACACATGTAACGTTGTTTGAGTTTTCTTGCTTCTCCTTATGATGCTGAGGTTTTAGTTTTTTTGTATTTCACTACATTTGACTTCTACAGTATATGCTGCTGATAAGGTAAAGGAACTTCCCCCTGCGTCAGATTTTACTGTTGCAGAAACGCCTTTGTTGCAGGATGCTGATTCACAATCAGGCAGTTGCAGTTTGGCGGGGAAACCCCGTGTTGGGTGGTGGGACATAATTGGAGTTCACATTTTTTATTTGGCCATAGCAAGAAGCAAGCCTGCCACCCAAAAAATGGTTCATTTGGGTTTCTAAAACTGAACATTTGAGGGTCCAAAAATTGGTCAGGCCCTTTCCATTGTAAGCGTCTCCTATGGGATCGGGGTGAAATATCCAGATCACTAAAACCCCTGTGGAAGGCTCTGTGAAGTCGGCACAGTGCCCTGGCTTTGAATCTGCAGAATGATGCCAAGATTCAGATGTGTTGTGCAAGGAGCGAATGAAGCCATACAGTTTCGTCCTTCTGGTGCGGAATGAAAATATTTGGACAAAATTATTGTGAAAAATTGTCGTATTTTTTAGGATAGTTTAGGTAAGATCCGATTCGCACCATGTTGGACTACCATGGCTCTTCTGCCTTTCAAACGGCGCCGGGCTAAGGATGAAGGTGTCCGCAAAAGCTCCGTTGCCCAAGACAGTGGCAGCACCCAGGTGCAGACGAGAGTTGGGATGGGATGACAGGCTTGCTGTGTGGGCATCTTGTTGGCCCTCATGGTGAAATAAAACCCATTGACTTATACCTTTAGATTGGAATGCCCTCTAGATCGCTGCCGCTTAGAGAAAATGGTGCATCTTCTGCAATGGTGTTACATGCTCCCAAAGCAGATTTTATGGAATGGAACAAAATGACAATAGATTTTGGGGCATATCCAAGGCGTTTGCCCTGGCACCCATGCTGTTTACGACCATGAGTAACTGGAAAACCCTTCCGAAACACCAACCTTCAAGTTCCCATGTCAACCTTCCTATTTTTGACAGACTTGCTCCAAGTTCCAACATGGAAATCACGGAGAAATCAGGAGGTCAATCGGATCATTTGATCAAAGGCACCTAAACCAATGGGTTTCACCTCGCCAGGTGGCAGCCCAAATCTGCGACTTTTGATGGGGTTGGGTCCAGCGGGAGCTCTTTTCGACGAGAAGCCACCTGGAGACCTGTTATGTGAATTCATGCATTTGTAACGGCCATGAACGTCCCGAAAAAATTGGGTGCATGAAAGTGGTGTGGTCAAGGTCAAAAAGATGATGCTGTTGCGGATGGAGAGCCTGAAGAAGGCGGATGGGGCTTGTCATGAAGGATCCTCTCTTGAAGCCCTCCTGAGTCGACCTTTGAAAATTCATGAAACGTCTCGGACCTGGAAATGTGTCGCCTGACAGGCGACGACGATAAAGATACTAAGGACTCGGAAGAACAGGTCACGCCTGCAATTTCAGAGGACGGATCCTGTGAGCAGAGCTGAAGATGTTTTAAAGTCACTTTTTACTTGAAGGCCTTGGAAAATATCCTGAGGGTTTAAGTTGCTTCATTGATGGCAAGGAGGTCAACGACGAAGAACCCAAGGAGAAGGAAAAGCCGAGCGAAGAAGAACCCAAGGCCATCCCGGCTCCACCAGGCATGGCTCCTCCCAAGCCTGAGGAGGGAGCTAAGGAGCCAAAGGAGCCAAAGGAGCCAAAGGAGCCACCGGTGAAGGCCAAGCCCATCGGTGCCGAGATGTCGCCTCCACCAACAGCTTCGCCATCTTCACGGCCGTTGCCTCCACCGCCAAAGACGGTCGCGCCTGCAAAGCCTGGAGATGTGTCAAAGGCCAAGGCAGAAACGAAGGACCCAACTGGGAAGAGTTGGGAGGATGGTGATGGTGATTTGTGGCTATAGGGTTATGGAAAGTGAGAATGAAGCAAGTCCTACAGTCTCAAAGGCCTGAAATCCACCTGCAGCTGTTCTTAGTGGTTGAAGCAGCGATCAAAAGACCTGGGAGATTTGTGGATGGATCATGCTGCAGTCAAATCCAAGAACACGCACTTGTAACGCTCAAAACTTTGAATGTGGCATGGTCTGATATGTCGGGCTTTCTTGATTGTCTGGTGAAAATTCTCACGCAAAAAAGACGTGCATTGAAAGTTTTCCTCACTTGACAGGAGGCAGAGGCAAAGATCAGTGTGCCTGCACCTCCTAGTGGACCTGCACCACCACCACCAGAAGCTAAGGCAGCCTCACCGAAGGCCCAAATCCTGTTTGAGACATTTTCTTGGCATTTCTGGTTGGAAGATTTGGTCAAATTAACACGCACCTTACGACTTAAAGATTGACACAGTTGCGTTTCAGTGTTTTCCTACGGACCACAAAGGGGGTTCTGGGTTTTCTGGGTGAAACATCTTGTAGTTACCAGAACTTGTGACACCTGTTGGGCCGAGGCGGCATCTCCTGGGCAATAAGTTTGTGCCAGGCAGCTGTAGGGGAAGCCCTGAGGTCACATTTGTCAACACCCAACTTTCAGAGCTCACCCAACTTTCAGAGCTCCTGCTCCACATCCGCCCCGGTATGAATCGTCACAACATGTTTGGCGAGGTACAGTAGGTGCTGTTCCAACTTAAGAAAACACGTTTTTGAAAACTTGTTTTTTCGGGTGCATGATTCGGTTGGAAGCGACTTTTGCTGAAAGATTATTGCCTTTGCAGTGAAAGAAGAAAGCGCATAGGGATTTGTGCATTGAATCACTGCAAGTGTTGTGTGCGCGTGGTGGGTGTGACTTCCGAGAAACCCAAAACTGCCATCCGATCCCAACCCCCCTGACATCGAAATGAGGGTCGTTTTTTGACAAAGTTGCAAAGTGACCGGAGCCGTTTCGATGGCCAAAATCCATCAAAGTCTTAAATCCAATTCCAAATCCATGCTTTGGGATTTGTGCTTTCTGATTTTCGAGTTTGGATTTTCAAACTGGATTTTGGATTTCAGATTTTGGAGTCTTTGGGAGATCGCTTGGATTTTGCGTTTTAAGATTTGTTGCAAAACCATGCCGACTTGGGTCAGCGGATTGTCAGAACTAATAGGCTGCCAAGTACACATATGCATTGATCAGGCTGCCCTTGGGATGCGCACTCGGAAAGAAAAGCATTGATGGTAGTTTCTCAAGCATATGTTGTTTTAGTAAATGGTGGTGGGAGCCGAAAATGAATTACAAAGTGACAAAAAGCTGAAAGTGACGTAAGTCTAAGTGACACCTGTGAAGTTAAAGTTCTTCACATTGTCCATGACGGTTGGCTGTATGGAAAATGCCCTTTAGATGTGGGATTCTTTTGGGGAGACACCTCGCCTGCCAATTACTCAATGACTCTGGGTCAGGAGCTTCGCTTTCTGGGCAAACGGGAAAAGAGCTCCGGGTGATTTGAAATGGAGCGATTTAGCCTAGCAGCCCGAGACTTTGGATGGATGAATCAGGTCCCTGCCAAACAGAACTCATTGATTCAATCATTTGTGTTGTTGTTGAAAAAGCGTGGTTGCTAATAACCGGTGTGCGATGAGATGCAAGTTGCAGGGAAGAGGTTTGTCATCTTCTGTCTTTATGTTTCAACTTTCCACCTGGATCGAAAAGATTTGCTGGGTGATGAGATGTATTAGAAAAATGCAGCCTGAAGTCAAAGTCATTCTATTCCTTCAGTTCGGGCCAAAAGTCTGTCCTGCCCTGGAAGGTGACACGAACAAAGAAACGTGACAACTTTCTGTCATGACATTGTTTTCCACCGCGACTAACAACCATTTTTTTTGGATCACAAGTTAATCACAAGCGTTCCTTGATCCGCCATGCATCTACTTTCATTACCTTTTTGGTTGGAAAACTCCAAGGCTTGTCCGCGTAGCACGATGTAGCATCGGCATGATGCAGAGCCATTTAGCCATCCAAGGCCTTGCTTTCAGGTTAGAGAAGGTTGCAGGTTGCACACGAGAAGAGGCTACAGGAATTTTGCCAAAAGAAGTCCGAATTGCAGCCTGCGTGAACCCAGTGGTTTGGGTTCCAGGGTTGGTCCCTGGAGATGAGGTGTTTCTTTTGATTTCTCCTGCTGTCCTAATATCACCCCACAATTGCCCATATTCTCAAACACCTTGATCTCTCGCTTTTTTGGGACGAATCTTGATGTTCCTATCTCAACAATCCCGAAGTAACATTCCTAAGATTTCATGAGTCCTTTTGCGACGATCACGATCACCCAATATTCCAAAACCTTCCTTCAATAAAACATAGACTCTTCGCAAAGAAAAGTTGGCCGCATGGAACATGATTGAGTGCCATCCTGGGAGGGCCTATGTATACACCAAAGTTATCTTTCCCAAAACATCCTATGCCAAAACAACCTGGTAGATCGAAATTTGCAGTGCCTTCATCACAACCTGTGGACCTGTGGATGCATTGTATTCGGGCTGCTTCTAACCTGGACGAGGAGTATCATTGCAGTTGCATCATTTTGGATTTGACTACGACAAGGGGGAAGGACTAAGCAATGTCAATGGGTTGTGTTACAAAATACGGCCATTTTCAGAGTGAATTCACCATTTGTGGGATGATGAAACAACCATCACTCCCATGGGCCCATTTGGTCGCCCAATGGACATGCATGGAAACCCTCGTCCCAGGCAGTCATCATCTCCTGCGGTGCTCCAGATTCCTTCGAGGTCTACGAGGTGAAATGAGACAAAAAATGCAGCGAATGTGGCGGGTCAGTCTGTTGTTCTTGTGGTTTTTGTAGTTGTGGTTGCCGGAAAAAGCCACTGATGGACCTGTGGTGTTTTTGGTTTGGTAAAAGATGATTCGCCATGCAAATTTGTGTTGCCAAACCTGCCTCTTGCTGCTTGGAGTGACAACGTGACATGACTCTGCAGTGGCATCCTCCCTGGGTGGAAGTTGTGTCCAGGTCTGTTTCGAGAGCCTTACGAAGATAGGATTCACCTTGCCCTGCCTTGCCAGTAAGGTGCTACGCGGGGCGGGGAGGGTTGAGGTTTTGAGGAATGGATGTCTGTGAATCATTCATCAGATTTCAACTTGTGAAGATGTTCGAATCATTGTGATGTCTTTTCCATGAAGCTCCCAATGAAACTTGTGTTCCTATTCTTGAACACCCACCAACTTGAATATGATATATTGTCTTTTCCGTGGAGGAGCTTCTTTTGAAGTTGCTGGAAGATGTGCACGAGGCGGGGACGAATTTTGAGACTCCAAGGTTTAAGTAAGTGGCTCCTCAGCCGAGGTGTATGATGTGTTACTCTCCTGCGTTGAGACCTACGAATGGGTGAATTGGCTGAGCTCTGAAAGAGAGAAATGGTGGTTTTGATTGGGGAATTGATCCCTACCAAGTATAATTTACTGTATATTTTACAGAAAGAAGATCATATGGTGAAATTTTATATCATTCTTGAGACTCTTACTGATTTGACATGATTTGTCATCCTTTGAAATGAGGGTGGATGGATTGGCCTAAGGTACAGCCTGGAGCCACAGGGCTACTGCGTCTTTGGATGTTACAGGTAGGGAGGGTCAGACCTGTTCAGATTTTTTTTGTTTGAGATTTCCAAAACGTTCGCTGGGCACTTGGGCGCCCATGTTTCTTGCCTTGGACGGTGATTGGAGATGGTTGCCATTCCACTGAGCTCATGGGATGATTCTTTGGTCTGTTCCGCTGACCTTTCGGGCGCCTGGAAAATAGCTGATCTCAAACATCATCCTGGTGCGGGCGTGTCAAGACCTTGGCTCCAGATGGTGAGGAGTTTTGAAATTCATAGGACAACGCAGCTGTTGTTTTTCGATCTGTATCCACCCAAGTTTTGATTTGTAGCTTTTTGACTTGTAAAAATTCAGCGGCTGTATATATTTGCAGTTTTCTGAAGGTCATTGTTGCATGATTTGTAGCTGTTACCATGAAGGGTGACAGGAAAGCAAGAATTCAAGATGCGACAACCTTCATGAGGTTGCATTCATGGCATCCGCACGACAAGTGGTGATTCTGGAGTGCCCAGGCTTTTGAGACAGTTGACCCCTCAAAAAGGTTGGATAGTCAGCAAAGTTGTGGAACTGAAGTTTCGTTTCCTGAACTTCTTGATATACATAAAACATCATAAAACACACCTGGACCCACATCGCAGTTTGACATTTTCCGAACCATCCAACGACAGCGAGGTACGATGATTTGACGAAGGGCACAGACCTGGGAAAGCAGCTTCTTGAGGTCCCAGTCCTGCAAAAAAGGTGAAAGGTGGAGAATCCCTGTTGATTACGTGATCTTTTTGCTAACTTCATCAGGGGTCATCAGTGGTGGTGAATGTAGAATGAGCTTCGTAATATGTCCTGTTCTTGGCGTGCATATGTTTTTGGTTCCAGCTTGCATGTGCCTTGGACAGGCTTGGGGTCCTGGTAGCCTTGGCGTTGTAGCTGTCCGTGGGATTCCTGGTTGGCAGGACTGGTGAAGCTTGGATCTTTCCTGAGATTTGATTTGATGAAAGTAGAACCTCGGGTGTTGGGTTGGTAGAGATAGAATGATGGTGAGACTGGTGATAGAAGAGCTCCACGGAAAAAATTAAGGGTGACAAGTGACAATGTGGTGGATTATGGTTTTCACTACCAGCATAAATAGGTTTCCTGTTACAACTTGATTTTATGTCTTGTTCTACCATCCACAAGGAAGAATCAAGGCTTCAAATCAGCAAATCATCAGTTTGAAGCACCTTTTCGGGCAAGCCCGAGTGAAAACACCCTCACCAGTCATCTCCAGGAGCTCTACAAGTCGGTGCTTAAGCAGCTGAGATTTGATAGGGTGGGTTTGGTCAAGCTGGTGGGTTTGGTCAACGTTATGAGATTCACTTCTGATGTGATCTCACTGGATGGATGATATTGGAAATCCACCTTGTTTTTTCAGCATTTTTCAGGTTGATAGAAAATGGATTGATTCTATGATCTGGAGGAAGGTTCGATAGACGTTGCATGGGAACATGTCAAAACAACCAAGAGTGCCAAACTAAAGGAGGGAAGTTCATGCAAGTAAGTAATTTGTTTTGCAAGTGCTGGACTCCTCTTTGGAGCTGTTACGCAGACAGCATGTTGCAAGTGACCGTAGCATCCAGGAAACTCAAAGAAGTGAAAAGGACTCCAGCCTAACAAAGGTAGAGTGGATTTATTTGATTCATATTCATATCGTACTCTTCCAAAACACGTGGTTCGTTTCGTCGAGTCCACTGCATGTGGACATCTCGTTTTCCTTTGTGGCTATTGTGGTTCGGACTTGACATACTCTTCAAGCCATTCAGGAATGTACAGAAACCAGGAGTATTATGCAACTAGATAAGACAGGCGGTTCGACGTTCCGGGGTTTCGGAGATATCTAAGGAGCTGCTTTCTATCCAGATGCAGTACTGTATTTTAGATTCTAAATTTAGATATTCGCAAGTCCACTTGCCAGTTCTTTTCAACTCTTTGCAATGCGAGAAAAACCAGAAAGAACACACCATCCGAAACATCTAGCATCGGGATTATATGAGAGGTCACCATTCTGACCTGGACACCATTCTGGATGGTGCTTAGGTAAAGGAACCAATCCTTGGTTAGGGCTTCACCCCCAGCTTAGCCTGACAAAATGTCATGAGGAACATCAAAGACATATGCATATAGCGCTATAGAGAAAAAGACATCCGAAAGAAGAACTAGAACAACTGCAGAGGAAAAAAACAAGAAGCAAAAACCATAAGAGATAACAGATCGCCCCATCTTCTGGAATGAGTGCCGAAGAATGTAGGTCTTGCAAGTTAAGCAGCCGTCATCAACAAAAAGTATTTCAGACTCATTGTTTTTTTGGCTCAATCCACTGTTACAATATTGTTCATGTCTTCCCCTTACAACATCTTCCCCGGATGAATAATTTACACGAATCTTTTTTAGTATATTTTCCCCTTAAAAGGGATTGTCTCACCATCTACTTCACCGAGGTTATCTCATCCTTTGGCTCATCTGCCTCCTGAGAGCTTGAAGGCATTAGAGCATGAGGTGCCCAACAGCTGATTGATAAGGACATTCCCTTCACTTTTTGTTTCATCCTACAAGAATTTGGTGATTTTCAGCTGATTGAAAAGGGTGTCAGGCTGACCATAATTTCTGTTGTATGATTCAGGATAGGTAGACTGGTAGACTTTGAAATTCCGTTTGCTTCTGAAGACAGGCCTCCATGTACAACGCTGGTTGGCACAACTCTGAGTTGACGAATTGTTCTAAGTGAGCCTTTTTATGCATTTTCTGACTTGCCAATTTGGCAGCAAGGACATAACAAGAATCCATCTTTGTGTAGTTGACATGAAGTCTTGATCATTTTGAAGGTATCGATGCAGACCAATGTCATTTTACAAGAATCATAGATCCATTCATTTTCCTTGGCGTTATCCTGTTTTTCAGGTCCCATGGCAAGGAAAAACTTGGCGACAAGCCAGACTTTGCCAAGGGCTCGTTGGCCTCTCAGTTCTTTGAACAGATTCTGAAAATGGGGATGTCAAAAAACTCTGGCAACCGACAAAATACACTGGACATGCTGAAATAAATTTACAACTTTTACTACAAAACAATCATGGAATGGATCTTGTCAAAAGCGTGTCATTTTGAGAGACCATATTCTTGTGATTATTTTTGGAAGATGACTCATTTTTGGACTTGCTGAATGAGCCCCCTGGGTGGCTCAGAAACCAAGAACATATAATTGCCGCAGGGATCTTTTTCTTTCAGTCAATTTCATGGTGCTGGGGCTGGTTTCGTATGATTTGGCGGCCATGCATTGGGCAGATATCCCATGAATTCTATTTCAATTTCTGATCTCATTTGAAATAGATGTAAACACGTCATCATCGTCATCATCATCATCATCATCATCATCATCATCATCATCATCACCATCATCATCATCATCATCATCATCATCATCATCATCACCATCATCATCAACTTCCAATCAACCATTCTAACCACTCTGTTGACTCCCTTGACCCCGAGAACAAAGCCTCAGGATAGCAAGTGACAACCCATCAAATAAGCTCCGACTGTTGAGGTTTTACTTCAACCCCTTGTCTGACTCGCCTGGGACTGAGGCTGCAGTTCGGTGTTGGTGGAAGTTGAAAAAGAAAATCTTTAAGGGAGCCCCTCCATTCAAAATGACTGCAGGTTACAAAAAAGGGACTTCACAAAAAGGGCTGACTTTTCACGTTTGTGAGTGATTCTAAAGTCTGTCTATAGACCAAAGATTTTGTGGGCGTTACCTATTATATGATCGAAGTGGGACTAAGAGATTTCGCAGCTCTTGGACCTCTTGCACGTTGCTCATGTTTGCGTCGGATTGATCACTGATCGTTAAGACTTCTAGGGGATGAACGACAGGATTTGTTTATGGGGCATGCGCAAAGGCAATCTGCAGTAGTAAATTGTAATAGAGAAGGGTGAATTCACCGGATTGCTGGACCATCTGGACCCATGCAACTGTTGCCAGGAAGATCAAGCCAAATTTCCCTGGGCTTTGCCAAAGAACTTGTGGCCTAAGGAGCAATGAAAACACCAGTGGGGAAGCTTCCTATGGGCGTCTTCTGAAAAGAATCCCTTAGGATTTGATTTGTTGGTGTGGTACAACAATCTTTTGCCAGTTCAATTCGGGTGTTCCTTCAAAAGGTTTCCTCAAAACCACCATCCAAATGGGATGGCCTATTAAAAACTTGCTGTGAGCATCTGTGAGCATATATGATTTCAACAACAAAAAACAACCAACGAAAAAAACCGAGAAAAACCACCAAGCTTTCAACAAATCAATGGGGTTGCAAGTTTCAACGAAAAATCGCTGGAAGATTTGGTGAACGGAGGAGCTTCCAGAGCTGGAAAGCAATTGTAAGGCCCTTGGTAAGGTGATGCAAGAGGCCAGGTTGGGTTGGGGAAAAACCCAACCTGTGGGACCCTCACCTGAAAAAGCTGTTGGAACGTTGAGTTATTTAAAGGTATGGAAGATAGATGGGAGATTTGAGTCAAGAGCTCTAGCAAAAGTTGGATTTGAGGTTTGATGTAAGTACACTTTTGATTTTGTTTAAATCTAAATGTTGAAATTGTTGAAACTCAGAGTTTCAGAGTTTGTAGAAATCCGTGCAGCTTTTGGTGAAAACCAGAACTGACATGATGTGTTTATTTATTTGTTTTGATCCTTTCGGATGCATCCCTCCACCGGTTGTTCGCAGGTCATTGGATTTCTCGGGGAGCAAGTGGATCGAGTCATGGCCAACAAGGTCGGATACCAAGAGCAGCCCAACATCCCCTTGCAGATAATTCAACAATAGTGTGTTTGAGCCATGATTGTTACAAATTAACATGTTTGAAACCTGCACATTCTCTCTTTCTTCAACAATCTTTTCATTTTAGATTGATGAAATGCAGAACAAAAAGATAGAAACACACACAAATGACATACAGTCTACAGTGATACAATGTCATGCAATCCACCAATCACAAACTTGATAGCATTGGTGAGTCCCACGGCGCCACGGCTGAAAAGAAAAGGTCAAGACCTACACCGCCAACTTGGGCAAGACTCTTCGCTGGGGACCCCGATGATGATGGTGGATGGTTGATGGTGGATGGGTTAATGGTGGATGGGTTGATGGATGGGTTGATGGTTGAGAAGCATGGATGACATCGGATGATGGATGTAGAAGCTCTTCCACCCACAGGCTTCGCCGTGTGTTGAGGTGAGACGAACAAGTGCAAGGGCCGATTGTTGTACTACTTCCCACCGAAGGTGCATAGAAATTCATCACTGTACACGTAGCAGTCGTAGCTCGTGGCTTGGATATTAAAAATGGATCAAGGTAACAGATGGAAGCAGAAAATACATCATCAGTTGTATGTCCTACTCAAATTAGAGATGCAAACCCATGACCCATTCATGCCCATTGGGTCTGTTGTAAAGGAGACCGCAGCTCCGGAGACATCTGACAAAGTTGCAGAGGAGCCGCCATTCAAGTCATGTTTTTCACTGTTCAAAATTAGGAGTCTTTCTGTGTTCTGAAAGTAAACCCTCCGACTACTCTGAGAAAATTTCACTTGATTCACTTGATTTTCACGACTCTAGACTCTAGCTTGGGATCACTCCTTCGTTTCGCTCGACGTGGAATTTTGCACCAATGGGATTCTTTACAAAAATCGTTTGAATCAGAAAGATGTGTCTTGACCAACCATTATAAAGAAGGGAGGCCCAGTGCACATGGCTCAGTGTGCATTGACCTTTGCAGGACGGCTGGATCGGTTGGTTGGGGTTCCTCAGAGTGAACAGTGCCACCATGAGTGGGTTTTGACCCTAACTCACAGCGATCAGAATGACATCTGGAATCTAAAGCAAATCCGCTTACGAATCTGATGGAATTTCCGTAGAATCATCGGTGTACAACGAGTTTTGAGACTTGTGGCTCAGTGAGGCACAATGACTCGGGCTTCATGACGGGGCTGACTCCAGATATTTTTGTGCCCTGGCTGTGGTGAATAGTGACCAACACACCAATGATAGATATGTTTGGAGGATTTTGAGTGGCGGAGTTTGTGGTGCTGTGACAGCACTTGGATTGCCAACGAACTGAGGTGGACGATACGGATGTCAGATTCTGAGTGCTTAATTTGCTCCTTCTTTTTCTACATGAAGCAAGCAACTCAAGACGATCCATCCACGCTCTTTCACCATGTTGGATTCTTTCGAGGGGTGAGACTTTTTAGTCATTTAGTTCCTACACTTCTGACCCGAAAATTGAGATGCATGGAATCGCTCGTTTGTTGGCCAAGGGATCAGTTATGGAGAATCCTGACCCAGAGGGTGCTGGACTTTGGATTGTTGATCGAGATAGCAGTGTCAGGATCTGAGATGGATTAGCCCTGGAGCACAGTCTCTCCCTGATTTTTCAGATCTCCAGGTTAAAACCCAACTGGCTGCACCCAGGCCGTTCGGGTCCGTATCCCACCAGATTGCATGGCCATTCAAGTGGGCGAATGCACACAGGCTGGGGCTTCTTCCGCACAGCTGGTTGGGATTGGATACCGGCTGCGACTTGCAGTTGGTTGATTCACCGAAGCATTGCAAGTAATTGGGCACTATGGTTGTACCCTTATTGCACATTGCAGATAGTGTGATAGTGTCATAAAGTATACAGAAACCAAATTGCTCCCACACAGTGACACTTTCAGGTGGTCACCGGTGGTGAGTTTGTTGCCACCCCTCACTGCGTGCGTGGCGTGCGCCCCCAATTTGCTGCTGGGCGAAAGGCCGCAACTGGGTTCACTGCAGCTTAAAAGCGTTTTTCAAGGCTTTTCTTTCGGTTGGAAAATTGAGATAAATTGAGATAAATTGAGCAGTTTCACTGCAATGTTGCTTGGAAAAAGCAAAAAACCAATGTGGTATTGGCCTTCACCGAGCTCTCTGTCAGGTGGCGAGAGTCTCCTGCCCATGCTTCGTGGACACACATCCCACCTTCCCACTGAGGACGGGGTGGGTATTGTTTGGAGCGGTGGCTGGTTGGAGTTGTAGCTGTGTATCTGTAAATACCATAGATTTGTCAATTAGGTGAAAACTTACTGTCTATGAGGGAATCTACTGTTTGAATGGTGGAAAACAAACAGGTGCAATTTTTTCAAGAATTTCATCTCCCAAGTGTCCTTAAAAGTCCTTAAAAGAAAATTTCCCAGTTTGTTTTGAGAGGATCCCAGAAGGCTTTTCAGCGGATGACATGTTGGCGAAAGGTTTGGAGGGGGATGGGGCCATGGCCAAGTGAGGTCCCTGTCTAAAACTTCTTCAATGTTGACTATTCAAGTCAAAGGATTCTACCTACATGTTACATGTTGTTTCCAAGAACAACCTCAAATTTGATTGCGTTTTTAGGGCGATTTATGTCGCAACTTTGTAATGGAAAGGTTTGACTCAGATGTATTCCCAAGATGAGACGTTGCCATTGGTTGTTATTGCAATATTAATATAATATACTCGACAAAGCTGGGCAACTAAAGTTCAGACGCACATGCTAGCTGCCTTTTCCTGGATCCATAGCAGCTACTTAGAACACGTCTATGGAAAAGACTGATGTCCTCCTCTGAGTTGTGGTGTGATATGTCAAAGTTTCGTCTCAAATTCTTTCAACTGATAAATATAGACTCTGATCAATTCGCTGGTATTTTAAACAAAAATTGGATTCTTCAAACTTCTGCACCATTTCCATAATTGAACCGACCGCATGGAAAAGTTTTCCTTCACGTAACCGTAACAGGTGTCTCCTCAAAGGTTCCTCCACTGGCGGATCGATGGGAGTTTGGTGCCCTCAGAGTTGTAGCGCCTCCAAAAAGTAAAACAATCCCACAGGCGAAAGTATTTGACCTCAGTTTTGAATGTATTTAGCCTTTCGTAAAGTAATATGGCAATGGAAAACTCACTTCCTTTACTTATGTGCTTGGATTACAAAATGGTTGTGCAGTTTAGTGAGTTGCAACAGCACTAAAAGCAGTGATTCAAAGAGCCTATCTCTAAAAACGGGCGGATTTTCCATTTTCTAAGTTCGTTTAGCAAAGGGGAGGAGAGTACGTTTTTTTACGTGCTATTGACAAATATCCTTGACGGTGAATCCCTATCGAGGCCTGGTCAAAGCTTTGGTGATTTCCTGGGTGCCACCTTCCGTCGCTATTACGTGACTTTGGCCTCAAAAAGTCGACCCAAATGAGAGGACTCGAACAGGAGGTGTTTTTGACTCATGAAAATCAAAAACATATCCAGGTAGTGTATTTTCAAATAGTTTGATTTACAAAGATAGTAAGAAAAGAACATAGGGGGACACTTTTGAAAGGAATTTTTTAGTTGCTTAATTTTGAAACCTTCCATCCTTCCGTTGGAATGTTGACAAAGACGTGGGCACAGTTTTTCTTTTGTAAACCATAAAAAACCTCTGTGGTCTTCCAAAAGTGCTGTTCAAAAGTTCCAACAGCTAATGTCAACTCCAAATCCATATGTGTTAATAGTACCTGGATGAATATGAAGGGAACGGTTTTTTCAGCCATCATGTCTTTTTTTTTTTTTGCAACTGTCAGGAATCTGGGAATCTGGTCACTGGGGATTGGTGTTGTTGGGGTGTTAGGTGAATTCATCAGAAACTTTACCTGGGGTTTGTGGTCGGAAGACATAGAGGATGGTCTTGGAACCAAATTTTTGAATGTTGTTTCTTGATTTATTGTATATAATGTCCTTATTCTCGGGTACATGTCCGGGACCAGTGACCTGGGAACAAACATCCAGCCAATTTTGCGTCAACGTTTCTCAGAATATATCCAGACAGACCTCAGTTTTACCATGTTACCGGTTGTGTTTTCTTTGATTTTGGTTTTGTTTCCTCAAAATAGTTGCAACATATTTTTTTTAATCCAAAATGACCGGACACCAAGGATTGGGCTTTGGGGAAAACCTCGGGCCCCCCGGAGAAGAAAGCACGTACCGATCCTTGAAGTGTTCTGGGACTGCACCAGCCAAACCCACTGTACATAGCTGGCAGCACCGGTTGTGGCCGGGGAAGGTTTCAATGGATGGACCATATTTCCTAAAAACGCCCTATTGATTGCGAATCCATGCGAAATGGTGGCGGTGGCATTGTCTGCTTGAGATAATGTCAGATTCAAATTGATGATTTGGGGTTGAGGAGAGTGTTGAAATGTCATTTGGGTATTTTGACCCAGGATCTGATCTGCCATAGGTTCTAGGTCAGACTTCCTCAACCCTGGTTGATTATTTTGCGTGGGGCGAATGCCCTCAACTGCTACGAAGAAATGTTTTGCTGGCGAGAAATGCCGTGATGTGTTTGGTGCAGAGCTTTGGGATGAGTTTGTCACCTGTTTGCGTTTGCGTGTTTTTGTCGCATAAGCAGGTCTTATTCTCCGTCTTTGGCAACAACTTGACAGGCGCAGCGCTGCAGCTGCAAAGGGGTTGTGAGACAGATCCATTTTTGAGAGGTTCTTGGTTTTTTGGATAAGTAGGCAAGAAGGCAAGGATTGAAGACTGACACCCCGGAAGAACGTTTGATTAAATCAACTCTGATTGTTGAGATGTGTGGGTGGCAGCTTTGAAGGTGGCTGAATATTTCTTGGACTTTTGTCACTTATGAATTCATTCTCTTGTGAAGACGACGCCTGCTTTTTTCTTCTAACATAATAATGGCGGCTCCTTGACATCAATGGCAGAAGTTCTGTGGTGAGGCTTGATTCTAATGGAGCTGATGGACAATGATGTTTCAGGCGGGAGAAAAGATGTTTTAAGTCGGGAGGAAAGAAACTTTGGAGAACACGCCAAGAAAATGAGATCTTGAAAAGGTGACTAAGGTGACTCTTCAATTTGCATCCTAACGCTTTGGATTTGGTATTGATTTTAACCTGACGCAGGAGCTGTCAGTTTGATCTCCTTCCTGGTGAGGTGTAGCGAGGCTGGGCGGAAAGATGCTGGTGAATCGGTGAATCATTTCAGCAATTTGCAGTCTCCAGCATCAACTCTGATGTAGCCAGTTTGCTCCCAGTTCCAAGGCACCTTTTGAGATGCAATCTGCTGCTGGGCAGTGCCTTGTGCAACTGACCACAGCAGATTCAGTCTTCCTCTCAAAGACGCCAGAAGGTGCCACTTTGTTGAAGCAAAAACACTTTGTTGAGCATTCCAAGGTTGGTTGATTTCTGTAATCGCATGGATGGATGTGCAGGTGGTGAAGATTGGCAAAATGAACAAATCACCAAGCTCACAGGCATGCTGAATCGCAGGGGTGCCTGATTGTGATGTTCAGACAGATTTAGCCCAAAAGCTAGAGCTATGTGTTCGGTGCAAGTTCCATCCGTGGATGTGTATCAGCACTAGCAAACCTAGGGCGAAGATTGGTGTCACTCCATTCTTTTTGACAAAATCCTATGGCAGTCTTGGTGCTTAGTAAATCTTGGTAGATATATAACTTCGAAGGAGTTCTTATCCAAATTTGGGCTCTTAGGATACTTGTGTAAAAACTCATGGCTACCATAGCCAGAGCCAAGGTCATGTGAATGGATTGATCAAGGCCAGGCCAAGCGTAGAATCCTTCCAAAACGATCCCGACATTGGTTGGTCTGAACGTTTGTGAGGTTTTTGTCAGCAGTTCCTTCTTTTGCATTAGATATATGATATGGATGTCTGAATAAAGATCAATTCGTGCTTGATGTCGATATTACTGAAGGAAACAGGGTCACAGTTGGCACAGTTGACACACTTGACACACGCCATACTGTGTCAACTGTGCCCCTGGCATCCAGTGAATCAACTGTGTCAACCGTGACTTTGGAGTTGCCGTCGCCCCCTTTGGACGGATTCAACAAGTTGCAAAACAACAAGGTTTTTTCAATACGGAAGACACACCCTTCCATGCTGGCTGGAGCAGTCCTTGCATCTATTTCTTCAATGCAATTCAGGGTCTTATCCAGTTCGACATTGTCGAAGCCTTTGGGCGTTGCATTTGTCAACACCAGATGAGCTGCTTTGGTAAAGATTTATTGGGAGGTGGTTTCTGTATCCATGTTACGCCTGTGAAACTACTGAATTTCATGGGTCGTTTTCCTTGAAACCTGCAAGGGGCAAACGATGGTTAAATCTCTTGATATTGACCCTGGTTTTCCGTTGCTTCGGTGAACTTGGTGACTGGCTAAGGCCACAGCAGGACAGACATCATTGTCAAGTACTTCTTGACTACGGTCCGGAACTTCCAAAGAAACACCCGAAACAGGATGGGGCTTCACCAGTGAATCTGGGATTTCGGGGAAGAGAACCACGCAGATTCTCTGCCGTTGCAAACTGCTAAAAAGAAGCTTCTAGACATGGTGGAGAATCTACATAGCACGCTATTTACTTTGAAAGAGGTACTCGTAAAAATCAAATACATACGGCACTGTATTCAATTTGACTTGGCCTCGTTTTGCCTTGTTTGCATGTTTGTGACAGACGTCCTTTCCCTTTCCAAAGCCCGCCCAGATCCACAACTGTCTCTTGTACTGCTCCGAGAATCAGAAGAAGTTGCGGTAGTGGCCTCAATCTTGAAGAATCCATGATGGACAAACTCAGTTGTGCCAAAAGGTAACAGCAAGGACCAACACATTCAGCATGTTGTAAACCTTTGGCTTTGGTTTTTCGTTGGGTCTACCATGCGATGGCATGGTGATTTGTCTCTGTTTTGAAAGGCAACATTTGGCGACCCAGAGCACTATCGTACAGGCGCTCCAACTCAACCTGCAAAGCGGGACTATAGGGATATCAAACGGGTTGAGATTCTCATTGATTCTCTTTGAAAGAAATGGCCTAGCCAAAAAAACAATGATGCCAGAAAGGCCAGAACATGCCGTTTTGCAAGTTTCTTAGCTGTTGATTTTGGGGGAACTGCTCAACCATGTCAAGAGTTCTCATCAGTTCCAGATGCAACTGAGGACATCATGATTCCGTACGTCTACAACATTATACCTGCATTGTACGACAATCCCAACGTGGCTTGGATGAAAGAAACCCAGGTAGTCGTATGTCATGGTGGTTCAGAAAATCACTTGGCTGTGATGCCATTCCGTGAAGGAGGGCAGGTTGCCGTTTGTTTGATTTGTTGATTTTGACACTTGCTTCCACCAACAGAGACGGGTCGCCCCAATTCATTTTATGTTCGAAGCGTGAAAGCATCCTTCTCAATTTTGAGAATAAATTGTCTTCAACGGGCTCCCTAGCGATGGTCAAAACCCTTGTGTTATGGTTAATCAATGAGGTTCCTTGTGAAGTCATTGGTTGGCTTTCAAGGCTTCCCCCTCTCCAGGATTCTCAAAAATTCCCCATAGCCTTCGTGTGTTTTTTCGCCTTCTGAGTGTGGACCAACGCTCATCGAATGGCAGAATTTGAAGGCGTTTGGTCTTGGCTGTTGGTGGGGGTACTGCATGGTCCTGGATATTGCGCATCAAACCTGGATGTTTGGAAAATTGATTTGAATCATTTTTCGTCGGCTCATGGGATGCGACCCTTTGAATTTACCTACCCTTACAAATACCATTCGTTACCTTTCTTTTCCTACTAAATCGGGAATTTTTCGCAACCTCTTTGGAGATTGAGCAATGACACTTTTTCAAGCCATGAACCTTGGACCGATCGAGTGTAGCATCCACCAGGCTACCCTGCAAACATTTGTTGTGGTCACCTTCAACATCAACGTCCTCACCCGAGTCAATCCCGATACTTGAGGCCAAAAAATATGCATTTTTGCTAAAGGTGTTCCTAGTGTTCATGAGCCTTTTGTTGGAAGGACTGTCGGGGAAGAGGGTGGAACAGGTGTGAGGGCCTATGATGATATGATCATACGATCGCGATATGATATGTGATATGCATATAATGGTATATAATGTATATACATATAAATTATACATTGCAGATATACATAGCTGGATACTTTTCAATCATCAGCTTCGACGATCTGACGGTTTCCGAGGTCTTTCGGCCGCAGCTCCGTGATTCGGACATGATCCCCAAACTCTGCGAGGCACAGGGGGGGGGGGGTACGAAGTCAGGTGGGTGGAACCAGAGGTTGGTAGTTTAAATGCGCCAATCAGTGAATCAGTAATTAATCAATCAAATTGATTGATTGTGCGTATAGTGAAATGCATTCATGAACCACTCTTAGATAGATTCTTCTGGTCAGCCGTAGTCTTTGTGAATTGCAGAACTCACGTGAACCAATGGCCATCTAAACAGGCCTTCTTTTGCCCAAGAAAAAAGGATTTGAAGCGGCAGTGCTTCACATAGGTTATGAGCCCAAAGGAGCTCTGAGGTTTCTGTGCCATGGATCGTGGCAGAGCTTCGTCATTACCTCCTGGTGGCAATCCTTTTTGGTCAAGTTTGGTGCAGTCTGAATGGAACCTGCGCTCACAAAGGCCAATTGAGTTGCCAGTCCCTGGTGATGATGCCGATGTTGCGTTGGAACTTCAGGAAGATGAAGTACCAATTGGCGATAGTGGTGAAAGTGAAAATCGTCGTGGCAGGGAGAGAAAAAGGGCTGATAGAAACGAGCAGTTTCGGACACCAGCTAGTTGGATGGGAACTGATGGTAGAAACGAAAGGAACCCGTTAGCAGGACCATCAGAAGGAATGCAAACTGCTGGTAGTCTGCCAGAACAATCCCTTGAAGGTCAAGAAGTACCAGCGGAGACAAGCGATTGGAATGGTAAGAGAACACAAGGTCCACATCCAGCTGATGCAAAAAACAGTGACGCTGATGGTCTTCAGAAGTCACTGGAACAGATGATGTGGGAAAAACTTGTGGAAGAGAACTCGAGGCTTCATGAAGAGTTGGAGCAATTGAAAAGAGACAGGACTGAGGGGATGGCTAGTGGTGCAACGTCGGTGTGGTCAGAGGTGATGGATAGTCGTCTACCACAAGGGAGATATGAAGCAACACCACCACCACCTCCTCCTGCTGAAGCAAGTGGATTTTGGCAACAGCAGAGGCATACCCCGAACGGAACAGCGGTACCCATGGGCCCACCACCGGAGCAAGTGGAAATACCGCAGTGGCCGCTGGATGCCTATGAAGCGAGTGCTGTTGAAGGAGCATGGAAATGGATGGGCCAACCACCAATGAGAATTGGTGGCAGAGCTCAACTTCAAGATAGAGATTGTAGCGGCGGGGCAGGTAGACCCCGATGGCATAAAGAACGTGGAGGCGGGATGGGAATGCCCCGACAAGGACAACAAGAACGTGAGAAGCCGTCTGGTGGTGAGACGATGTCTGACGTGATGAGCAGTATGCAAGCTAGGACTTTTTGGCTTGAACAAGAGTTGAAGTCAATGAAGAGCTTACTGGATTGTCAAGGATCTGGAAAATTTCAAGGTGACTACTGGAGTCAACCGGTGGTTCGAAATGAGCTGCCACAGAGCAGGGCCGGATGTGGTGAACTTCATGAACAAGTGCCCCAGAGCAGGGCGGGATGCGGTGAACTTCATGAACAAGTGCCCCAGAGCAGGGCGGGATGCGGTGAACATTATGAACAAGTGCCCCAGAGCAGGGCCTCGCGTGCTGAAGGTCGAGGACAAGCGCCCCTGTGCAGGGCCGATCTAAATCAACCTCAACATGATCGGGCATTGCAAGGCACAGTTCTTGGTGTTCAACATCCTCCTTCTCATGAGTGTCAAGGTGATCCAGCTGAAAAAGGGGAAGGAGATGGGCTCTTTGATGGGTGCTATCATCAAGATCGTCAAGGGCACCAGCAACCTCATTGCCGAGACCTACGAGATCCCACGAAAGAGAGTTATGACCGGGAACGGTCACCTCAGGAAGCATTGAGAACTTCCAATCCAGAGTTGCCGAAACTTCCGGATCCAGGACAAAAGAACAGTTCAGTGGATGCCTCAGACTGGTTGGTGGAGATTCGCCCAGTGATCTCGGATATGTCAACTAGAGCCGGGAAGTGGTGGACGGCTACAATGGAAAGTACTATGACAGTCTACCAACAATGGCTAGCAGCAGATCCACTGAATAGATTGCGCTTGATGCCCCCTCAACCAGTTCGAGACCCATCACTTGGAAATCCTCAGGTCATTGAACGGTTGGAGCAGAGAATCACTAACGTGCTTCTTCCTGCACTGCCATTGGAATTGAGGCGAGACCTGGTGGCTAACAGGCAGCTTTGGCCGGCTGCAGTGCTTTTTCGGGTACTGCGTACTTACCAGCCAGGAGGCTGGGGAGAAAAAGCATCGATTCTCCAAGAACTCACAAACCCAGTACCAGCTCAAACCGCTACTGAAGCAGCATCCAGACTCCGGATGTGGCGTCGACAACGTGCCAGAGCAGAAGAGTTAGGAGCAACATTACCAGATGTAATGCTTCAGGTTAAGGCGTTGGAGCTGATCGTTCAAAAGGTCCTTACTTCGCATCAACAAGTGTCTTTCAGGGTGTCAACTTTCCGTATGCACCACCAGTTAGACACGAACCCATCTCCAGCTTCACTAATGGACTTTTTGGAGCTGCTCACAGCTGAGATGGATTCACTGATGAGTTTGACACCAAGCTTTCAGGAAGGACCAGATGCTTCGAAGAACTCCAGCCCAAACCCCAAAACAAAGGCATTGACGGCACCCCAGAATGGAACAAGAGAGAAATCGACGTCGGCATGCAAGTTCTGGGGTTCAGATGCTGGTTGCCGCCAAGGCCGCAACTGCAAGTTTCAGCATGGTGTCTTGAGTGATGCAGCCAAACGATGCTTCTACTGTTCTGGGTTGGATCACAAAAAGAATGAGTGTCCCCACAGGGAGCAATCGACGACCTCAACGTCGACTGGGGGGAGTGGAAGCAGTGGTGGAGGTAAAGGTGCTGGTGGAAAAAGTGATAATGGGAAGGGTGACAAAGGATCTCATAAGACTTCCACCGCTTCAGCTTCAGCTTCCACAAACAAAGGTGGGAAGACAGTGCAGGGAACTGGAAAGGGAGTCGGCGGTGAAGTCAATCAAGATCCTAAGGTAGCTATGGTGGAATCAAACGCAGCTGCTGGGGGTGATGAGAGCACGTCGCAGAGCAAAGGTAAGGAGGAGGAACCAATTACATCATCAATTCCTACGCCGGCAACTGGAGAGACTGCCATGGTGAATGAGATCACGAGTCTTCTGAGGTCTCTTCGTACTGGAGGCCCATCAGTTCGAGTTTGTTCTGTCCGAAAAATGAGTGGAAACATGGGTGTCTTGATCGATGGAGGAGCCACTCATTGTTTGCGAACTGCTACGTCAACAGATGAGTGGAACAAATCGAAGGACACGATGGTGACACTGGCGAATGGCCAAACAATGATGAAAATGGTGGAGGGAACACGAACTTTAATCACTCAACAGAAGGTCCAGCCCATCATCCCAATGTCAGCAGTCACGGAGCTTGGATATCAGGTGCAATGGACCAGTGGAAAGTGCTGTATCGGTCACCCGTCAAGGCCTGCATTGGAAGTCACTATGGTCCAAGGTTGCCCTACGATGGACTTCGAGGAGGGCATGGCGGTGATGAGAGAGGTTGAAGAACACTTTCAAAGGAGAGCATGTGTTAGAGCGATCATCCAAGGTGTAGCCAAAGGTGACGAAGGAGATCAAAGATGGAGTGAACTACGTGATCTCTTTCCTCATGTCCCGTTGGAACTACTGGAACAGATTCCTGGAGATCGTCAGTTTAACGGTGCTCGATTGCCATTCAACCGTCGAAGAAGAAGGCAAATCATGAATGCCAAAAGATTGGTCGTCCATGCCTTCTCAGGACCTGATGAAAAAGGTTGGCTTCAAGGTGAAAGTGGTGGCACTGTTATCCTATGCCTTGACCAACTTCTTGGACACAACCTTTTGGACAACAATTTGGCTGCTTGGATTGAGCACTTGTTGGACACCAAGCCCATAGACCTGTGGCTTGCAGGGCCACCGTGCCGATCGGTGAGTGTCTGCAGAATGAGGAATGATGATGGTCCGAGGCAACTGCGAGGTGATGGCCAAGATCGCTTTGGACTTTGCAATCTCACTGAAAAGGAGCGAATTTTGGTGGATCAGGATACGATCCTTTGGCTTCGAAACTTGAGATGGATGCATCTTGCCCAGGTGAAGAATCCGTTGGCAGAAGTGTTGTTGGAGCAGCCAAGAGACCCAAACCTTTGGAAACATGATCTACCTGAAGTAGCACCAAGTTTTCTCAGGTGGCCAGAAACAAAGTCAATGGCTGATCGTTGGAAGTGGCAGTGGATCCAAATTGATCAGGGGGCTCTTGGACATGAGACAAGGAAGCCATCTACGTTCCTCACAACAGTACCGGAGGTAATCCAACTTCAAGGACTTCAGAGTAGCCACAATGATCAGCAGACCAAGTGGCCTGAGGAGGTGAATCAACGGGTTCAACTGTCAAAAAGGTTAGCGTCATGGGCTCCAGGTCTCAAAGGCTTGCTGAAGAAAGTGATTCAAAGACTTCCAAATGGCAAGCCGTCCATCCAAGCACTGACTGCTACAGAGATGAGGGAGTTTCAAGAGTGGGAAAACCACATCAGACAGGGGCACTGTCCATTCAGAAGGGACTGTGCTATCTGCGTGGAATCTCGTGGCCGTGACAGGCAACACTTCCGTCAACATCAAGTGGATTCATTTTGCTTATCTCTGGATGTGTCAGGACCTTACAAAGAAGGCATTGACCAGGTGATTGTCAAACCACGCTATTACATTACAGGTGTGGTAACGGTGCCATGTTCTGGAGAAAATCCTCTGGTTTCTGGTCTGAGAGAACTTGGAATGAAGGTTGACCATCAGTTGGAAAACGTTGAATCCCCTTTGCCAGGCTCTACATTGTCAGCGCAACAGGGACCATATCTTGGGGCTCTGATTGCGAACTCTGGTCGGGGGGAGAATACTGATGGAGATCAATTAATGCCAGAGGAAGAAAGTGAAGATCCACCGTTAACGGAGGCTGAGGTCAAAGAGTTTGATCTGTTGGAACAACAATGGCGACAGACCTTCAAATCCAAGGACAAGATTGAGGTCAAGAATCTTAGCCAAAGTGTGCCCTTGAAGTCAAGAAAACCTCGTGATGTAATTGAGGCTGTGACTTGGATGATGACAAAGCTGCAAACTTTAGGAATACCAGTACATCGTGTCCACACGGACCGTGCCCGAGAATTCCTCTCAGCTGAGTTCAAGAACTTCACCAAGAAGAAAGAGGTGGCTCAATCGTGCACATCTGGTGACGAGGCTAGGTCGAACGGCCGAGTCGAGTCAGAGCTAGGTGTAGTTCGAGGACTTGCTCGAACCATGATGAGAGCAAGTGCAGCTGAGGAGGAGATGTGGCCACTGGCGATTAGAACAGCATCCGAAGTTCGTTTCCGCCAACAGCTTCAAACACTTGGTGTGCCAACTCCACCTGTGTTGCCGTTTGGGGTGAAAGCGCTGGCAAAAAGGAAGCTCTGGAATCGTCAATCTCAATGGCAACATCCCAATACTCCAGTTCGCCTTTGGGGCCCAGCTTGTGATATGAGTATGTTGTCAAATGCATACTTTGCCCAACTGGAGACTGGCAAGTTTGTTCGGACCACAGCAGTCATCATACCAAGAGTGATCTCCCCAAATGAAGAGGTAACCGTGATGCAGGTGAATCCACCAAGGCCTTTGAATGAGATTTCCACGGAGGAGGTTGACAGCCAACTCTTTGATGGACTTCCGCCTCCAGATCCTGAAGATCCAATGTCAGGCTTTGTGGAAGATGACATAGCATCACCGGACTCAGAAACGGGGGAGCCGATGGCCATCTTGGAAGATGCGGAGGTGGTGACAGAGGTTGCAGTGATCTTGGATGGACCACCAACAACAACCAATCCTCCGACAAGAAGACTTCATGGCAAGCACAAGGTACTTCCTCAACTTTCCGAGGTACCAGCATTGCTCAAGAAGGCATCCAATGCTGGGGGGGAGTGTCCTATAGAAGAGGTAGTTGCAGCTCAAGAAGGTGTTGAAAATCTTGAGATTTGGCTGCTGTTTCAACATCAACAACTTCAACAAGTCTTGCAGCAGTGTGCAGCAGAGATGATGGATGGAGAGGTGGAAAAGATCCAAGCTGAAGTGGCCAAGAAAGCAAAAAGAGAAATCAATGCTACGGAGGCCAAACTGCGAACTCTGATGACAGCCAAGGATGAAGCACAGGAAGAAGTACTTCAAACACGAACGGTGTCAGTACAAGAAGTTCGAAAAGATATGAACTCCTGGAAGCAGCCCTTTGAGGAAGAATACCAAACACTATGCAGCACAGTGATCAAACCTCTCACTCCCTCGATGTTGAGACAAGCTATGAGTTCGGCAACCCATGTGGAACGAATCCCGAGCAAGATTGTCCCGACAATCAAACCCCCCCACAAAAAACGGGGGAGGATTGTAGCTTGCGGAAATTATTCCTCGGTGCCTGATGGAGAAGTTTCAGCTGGAGGGGTGGAAACAATCTGCTTAAGAACTTTGCTGAGAAAGTCTGCGCAGTTGCAGTGGCAGATAGCCACCATTGACGTCAAGAAGGCGTTCCTCAATGCACCAAGAACCGAAAAAAATGGTCACATAACCATCATTGATCCTCCATCAGTGTTGGTTTCTATGGGTGTCGTTCCAAGCTCTGAGGCTTGGTTGGTGACAGGAGCAATTTATGGCCTGACCCAGTCGCCACATGATTGGGGCATGCATCGTGATGGCATGTTTCGTCAGTTTCGTTGGGTTTGTCAAGGTGAAACGTTGAAGCTCACGGAGACACCAGAGCGGCATCTATGGCGGATCATCAATGAATCTACCCAGGAAGAGAAGGGGTATCTTTGCTCCTACGTGGATGACTTATTAATCAGTGGTGAAAAAGCGGTGGTGGATTCAACAATCCAAAAGATTGAGTCAACATGGTCCTGTTCGGAACCTGACTACATCAATGACAGTAAGAATGTTCGATTCTGTGGCTATGAACTCAGGTGGGACAAGGATGGCAATTTGTTGTTGATGCAACCGAGCTATGTTCTTGATCTCCTTCAGAAGTACGATGTGAAAGGTCAAGAAGCTGAACCTTGCCCTAAGATCATCTTTGAAGAGAAGGAAGAGTACTTAGCTGAAACACTTCGTGAAGCACAACAGATCACAGGGGAACTCCTTTGGGTCCAAACAAGGACCCGGCCGGATCTCAGCTATGTTGTAGGAGCAATGTCTCGGTGGCTTCATAAACGTCCACATTATGTGATCCAGCTTGGACATCATGCGTTACGGTACCTTGCAAACACACCTCATTTTGGACTTTGCTATGGTGTTTGTGACGGTAAAAGCTGGAATGTGGAAGAAGGACTGCAAACACCGCCATCAATTGATAATATCGAGGTGTTTGTTGATTCGAGTTTCTCATTGGAACATGAGCAATATCGCAGTGTGACTGGAGTCCTTTTGATGCAAGGAAATGCACCAATTTCCTGGACCTCCAATAGACAGCCCTTCATAGCAACGAGCACGGCAGAGGCCGAAATCATTGGATATTCAGAAAGTCAGCAACAGGCAGATGGTCTAGATCAGTTGCTACAGGTGTTTGGCAGCGATCCCACGTTCAACCTCTACGGTGACTCTAGGTCAGCCCTCTCCCTCTCCACGGGGGAGGGCGGGCCATGGCGAACTCGCCACCTAAGGTTGCGAGCTGCTAAGCTCAGAGAGATTTTGAGGATGAGCCGTGAAGGTCGAGATGGTCGTCAAAATCCAAAGTGGACTGCACGTCACCTTCCAGGTGTGAAGTTGGTTGCCGACGGCCTAACAAAGGCTTTACACGGTCAGTCATTCAAAAGTTTCAGATCAAGATTGCATATGGTTGACACGGCCATCAAGGATGACAACAAGCCGGTGATGGACAAAATGGCAACCAATGAATCTGACCGATCCTGGGAAATATGGTGGTCGAAACTGGTTTTGGTTGGAACTTTGTTGGTGAGCATGAGCAAAAATTGGATGATTGCTCTGGGTGCTTTGATTCTTTCGGTTGTCAAGAAGTTCAAGAAGACAGAAGAGGATCAACCACGAGTTTGTGCATTTCGAGCCCATGGAGATCCATCGAGAGACCAAGCACCACTTCCACCACCAAGAAGCTTAGCAAGGGAATCAGCTAGAGATCAAGCAAGGTCCCTTGGAACAGCACATCGGGAGATCTACAGGAATTTCGAAATCCCCCAGGCAATGCATGAGAGAGAAAGATTTTGGTGGGAGAGTGAAAGGTTCGATGTCTGGCCAGTCGGTCCTGACAAATGGATTCAACCTCAAGAAGGACTTTTGGTGAGGACCCATTCAAAGGCAAGACGTCGAAGCTTTCATCCTCTTCATCGTTCGGTGCCAGTGGAGGTGGCATCTTTGAGGTCAGTTCGATATACTGTTATCTTTCCGGATGATGATGGAAGCCGATTTGTTGACCCGAGGCCTCGATTTGTGGAGAAAGATGAGTGGTCTGGGAATGCTCAATGGAGCAAAGACTTCCGTTGGCGAGGCTACACAGTTTTTGTGTTGAAGTCTTGCAACTTGGAGGATGGTGCGACTTCTATGCCTGCCTACGTAGATCCAGTGCTGCGAGCACCACGGCGAGTGAACAGCCGAGTTTTTGGTGGTGATCAGATCCACCATGAGAACAATCCTGTACCAGGATCAGACCTTCCTGGCGCACAAGAACCTCAACCTTCTAATGAAGCAGCTTCTTCAAGTGGATATGGGAGCTGCAATAACATTGGAGGGACTCCGATTGTCAATGTGACGGTGAATGTGACGAACAACCCTTTGAATGTCAGTGGTGGTGGCATAGATCCGGCTTCACCACAAGATGGGTCGCATCCCGACTCAGAGTTTGAGTTCGTTACACCATGATCTTTCCTTTGTGATGGATCGCTTTTGCACTAGCAGTTCTTTCATTGACTATGTGGCTGTGAATTTTGGGAACATCTAAGCCTTTTGTCCTTGAGAGCGTCTACAATCTATGTAGCATTGCTGAGCCCTGTGCAGGCTCCTTGGACCACTATGTCATGACTTGAAGGCCTTGAGCTTAGGTGCTTAGATTCTTTTTGAGTGGTGCAGCAAAACGCTGCAGGGGGAGTGCGTATAGTGAAATGCATTCATGAACCACTCTTAGATAGATTCTTCTGGTCAGCCGTAGTCTTTGTGAATTGCAGAACTCACGTGAACCAATGGCCATCTAAACAGGCCTTCTTTTGCCCAAGAAAAAAGGATTTGAAGCGGCAGTGCTTCACATAGATTATTTTACTGCATCATTAAGCAATTAAAAAATTGGATCAACTAATTATATTGATTGATGCCTTGAGTCGTGGGCTTCTCGATATTTCAGGTGGAATGACTTTTGTGTCCAAATTTGCCCAGCAGTATTTAATAAAAAACAATGCAGATGCTACATGGATCAGAGACAAGTGCGCTTTGGCAGGATCACGAGATTGGAAAACGAGATTGTCCTATGATCATGAACAATTATCAAATGACATGCATTGACAAATCCCTCTCACTTGTTAATCTCTTAAATTATCTTCATTATTTTTCATGGAGCAGATCCAATTTACTGCAGGTTCCCCGTATCCTCATGCATGTTTCAATGCTCGAGCTTCTCGCCTGGGGCCCGTGAGAGTGAGTCTTACAGGGTGAAGCAAAACCCTTGATTTTCAGCAACTCAGAAAAGCTGAAAAATTAACTTCAAAACAAACTGATGTGAAACGAAAAGGTCAGGATACTAGCCGCTGATCCGAATGGACATGCTGTGCTAAGATGAAACTGGCAATCAACGTGGATTACACCAAAGGGCCGTACAGACCTCAAACAGAAATCCTTTGAGGTGTGAGGGCAAGATGGGGCCGTATGTGGACACTTCTTATGGGTCATTGACCCCAATGCTGGTTTTAACTCCAGCATCGAAGGCTGAACTATGTGTTTGATACCCTTGAGGTTTTGTGAGATGCTGACACAGCTCTTCAAGGATTTGGGTTCTCAGGGGTATGTGGGTCAGAAGGGTGTTTCCCCCAATCGCCTGGAAAGGG
Source organism: Breviolum minutum Mf 1.05b.01 (assembly GCA_000507305.1). Lineage (NCBI taxonomy): Eukaryota > Dinophyceae > Suessiales > Symbiodiniaceae > Breviolum > Breviolum minutum. The sequence goes on along the minus strand of DF241226.1, from coordinate 14,979 downwards.
GTCAATTGAGTCAATTCGTTACTGGAAATTCTCTGGAGCATTTTCTTGCGCTCCTGAAGAGACAATGATTGCATTCGAGGCGTCCAACAGTGACCACCTGGATGATCATACTTTTCATCTAAGAATGAACCTCCACTGTCCACGTTCCACTGTTCCTACAGACCGAAGGAAACCGGAGTGCCTACCGTAGCGTGATTGGGATTATCCTTGCCTTCCAGCTTGAACTTTCTGCCACAAGTCGGGTTTTTCTCGGAATTCTCGCATCACCCTGTCCGACCTACAAGTGTTTTTGGGCTTCCCCATGGTGGCACAACAGAATCTGCAGGGCGCCTTTGAACAGCTCTCCACCGAGAGCCAGGCTGGTCCTGAAACAAAATGATGTCAGCTGTAGTTGGAAGTGTTGATCCGTTAGATCTTCGTCTCTTTGAATGGAAATAGATGTCTTAATGTTCAACATGCTTCAAACAAACAATACAAAAAGTTGTTTGTTTTCATCCAAGAAAGACCTGAAGAATGGATTCCGACAAGGACAACTGCAACCTGCTCTGAAGCTTTTGGGCTTGGAGCGAGCTCAGGCACGTTTACAACGACGGCTCACCTGCGAGCAAAGCATGCGCTTGCCATTTACACGTTCCTCGTTGAAGGCGCACGGTGGAATGGCTGGTTTTGATCAAGACGATTTTGAAGCTTTTCAAATGGCAATTGAATTTTGAATAATTTTGATCCATAGCCAGTTATTCTGAGTTCTGAATTTTCCTGGCTCAAGAGATAAAAGAGATGGAAGATGGTCTTGCATGCTATGCCACTATTTGTGAAATGTATTTCATGTTTGAGAAAGCGGAGGCACTATTGGTTTCAGATTTATGAAACTTGCAAAAATGCACTGATCAACGGGTCGTTTCCCATTGACAAGTGGAACATGTCCAGCTTAGGCCTGCGAGCTCTTAGCCTTTGCTTTGGCGGCTCCTGATCAGGCCAGGGCTTTTGGCGAAACCAAGCAGAATTGAAGCAATGGAAACTTTGGAGAAAAATCTGGGCTTATTCAAACTGCTTGAAGTTCTCATGCTCACAAATTCTATGATTCATGATATTCAACTAGGAATAGCAAAAACCCAGGAATGGTAAAATGAATCTCAGAAATTTGAAGGATTTTTTGTTTCGTTTCTCATTGGATTTGTTACCCTCGATTTTTTGTTTCCTGAAAAAAACCTCAAGAAACAGGTGGCCTGTGAGGCTGCTGATAAGAAGCCGCGGCGGAAAGGCAAATGGCGACAAGCAAAGGTCGGGCCAGTGAGAAACGTCGAAAAATTACGAAGTTTTCTTCCATTTCAAAGGGTTTTGTTCAGTTAGGATAATGTTTCTGGTAAATCTTACTGGTGTTTGATTTATATTTGATATTTCTTGAATTCAACTCCACTCTTTGTCTCTAAAATATTGGTGTGAAAACGGAGCCTTGGGCAAATCCGTAAGGAAGTTGTAAAGCCAAATGCTGAGAAGTTTTTGTCATTTTTCCTACGAACAGATACGCAGCTTTTCATTCAATTGACATGATTCAACACCAGCAACCTCAAAGGGCAGTTAATATCGGTTAATCCTATTTAAACAAGACATATATTTTTATATCCTCAATATCAGAAGTGACATTTTCACCTTTTCCCCCCCCTTCCTGGTGAGGCCAGAAGAAGAAAAAAGCTTTTTGCCATGCAGGTGTCGGCAGCAAGCTGTTCGTGTCATCCACGTGTTTTCTATGATTCTATGATTCAACAGGGTTACAACGCGTGGAGCGATGACCCACTCTGAGGCATCGCATCAAAAGGACGATGAGCCTGAAGCAGATGATGAGCATGGTGATGATGATGAGGTGGGTTGCTGGATGTTGGGAGGTTTGAAAGTTATTGATGAAAGCTGGTAAAACGTATCATGTAGTTGGTCCTTAGTCCTTTGTCGATGTCTGGTCTTTTGTAAGTTCTCTAGCTCGCAAATATCCTACAACTTCCGGTGCCTGTCTTTTTTGTAAGCTGTCCACTTCAAGTGAGATCCTTGCAGTCCCATGCCAAAAAATATTGGATTCGGATGATTTCCTTCCCATAGGACACCAGGCAGGAAAAGTCCTAAACTCGAGAATTGGGGACCTGAAGATTCGTGCAGGAGTCTGATGATGAGGATATGCCACCGCTGGCGTGAACCTTGGAGAAAAAAGGGTTGACAGATGTATCCCAAATCCGTTTCTTACCCTTTTGGTCATGGAAAACTTTAAAACAAAGCAGAGATGTAACCATGTCATACGCAGTTGCGATCTATTTCCAGAGACTCCAAATATAGAACTATCAGACGAAAAGCTGGCTGCACACCCAACTGCCAAGCTCAGATTCCTGCGGATGGCTGGGAGAGCCATTTGGGTGCAGCTGATGAGGTGGAACTCTTCCACCTGGCGTGGCATTTTTCCTGAGGGGTTTTGTCCACAAGAACAAAAATCCAGGAATCTATGCATCCCAAGAGTTTGAGTTTGATTAGCTATCACTATCACCCAATTGTTGGAGGACCATCTACATCTCCCTGCAGATTCACATGTGAAAGACAATATGATGGTGGTGGATCCCACCTTGTTTAGCCATTATATGCCCATTATATTGTTTTGGGATTCCCGTTCTTCCGGTTGAAGGATCCTAAAATGGTAGCACACACACACACACACAAAATGCAGCATGTTGACATGCGAACTGGAAGGTGATGTTAACATCAGATGTGGATGTTGGAGCAGATCTGGTTCCACTTAAGGATTCGGAATTAAGGACAAAAATTGAAATATCCTCAAATCTCTAGTCAAAGTATGAGGTGACCTGATCCTGGAAGGAAATTTTGATCATCTCCCATTGGCCAACAAAGTCAACCCACCTTGCAGGCTGGGGTGCCACAGAAGGCGGTCTGTCAGTTGAGTGGTGAAGGGCCTCAGGGGTTGATGTCGGTGGGTGATGTCCCGAAGTTTGTCTTCCATGTTTTTTCTTGCAAACGTCAAATGGTTTCTTAAATTTTCAAAAGATAAGTTCAATGTTTTTTGTTTCTTGATATATTTTCAACTTCGGATGGGAGAATCAGAAAGTATACTGATGAGTGATGCGTGAAGTATATATATATATATTAATACATATTATATATTCTGTATATGCAAAATCCTGTATGGGCTTGATTTTCTCTACCCACTGACTGTGCTTTGGCCAAAGAGGACCTACCAACTTTTTTTGGGGACTGAGGTGCTTTGATGCATGATCCTGTCAGCACACCTGATGGATATCTCTTCGAAAGGGCTGCTATTGAGGTGGGAGGGCGAACCTATCGGATACTGTGGTCCACCTTGGCTAGATTTTTTTCTCAGAAAGTTGAGCAGTTGACAGTTTACAGAAGTTCCAAAACAAGAAGCAAATATGGATCCGATGGTTGAGGCTACAACACTTGAGACAATCTATTCCTATGTTTGCTTGCACTAGGTATGGCAGGCACAGCAAGCCAACCTCCGAGCCAAAATCCACAGCCACACTTTCTCCAAATCCTCTGCACAACCACTCTGAGTGATGTGATGAAAGCGGGTACTACATCTTGATGTTTCTTCCATTCAAAGGATTCAAGGAACATCAGACGTATATGCACACAGAGCCTCTGAAGTTTGGAACCCCCTAAACTCAAAGTATTCAAACTTCCACCAAGCAGGGTGGTACCAACTGAATTGATAGGAAACAGTAATCTATTGGTTGATGGGCTATTAGATGTCTCCCAACATCCCCAGTTGCAGAAGTTTCCTTTCATTCTTTTAACGACATCAGCCAGGACTGGACCAGCCAACATGGCTCCAATCCCTTGACGGGTGCCCCCCTGGTTCGGCACCTGTCTGACTGGGGAGGTTTGTTTTGCGAAGGGAGTCTTTTTCTGCATGCTGAAAGATGAAAGGACCAGGATTTTGTTGGAAGACTTTTAAAGATTATTGAATCTGATGATAAGGGGCATGAGGTTAAGATGAGCAGTAAATGAGCCATGATGGGAGGTAATTTGTAATTAGTAACAGCAAAGAGGCTAGATTTTGCCAACATCTACAATTTCAAAACTGGGGGAGTTGTTTCCAGGTCAAAGATTCGGAGGTTGGCTGATCCGCTTTTCCTGATATTGAGGCCATGGACGATGTCATGGATAGACTGGACATCGCTAACTACATCCAGGCTTGTGGTGTGGACCTTCATGCTTTATTGAGCACCTGATGGGGGTTTTCAGTTGAGACATCGGATTGTTTTGTGCCTAAAAAAGTGGGATAAATTTGTGTCATTTTGTGCCATTTCTCTAGTCTTCACCAAACCAACTTCAGCCGATTTTTCTGGCAGGGCTTTCAGATGCAGATGTTGTCAGTGTCACAAGTGGCACCTGAAGCTGTTGATTCGAAGGTAGTGGAGCAGGTGGGGCAATGGTGAGTTGGTGCAGGATTCGGATGCACGACTTCCGGTGGCACCTGCCAGGAGCCGGAGCCGGTGGAAACTACACCTGCTCCAGCAGCTCCTCCGCCACCACCAACCAAGCCGGTGGGGGATGCTTGGGGAGAGGGGAGAGAAAATAGTTGTAAAGATGGTGGAAGAGAGGTGGGAGGTGAAACGGGAAAGAATCACTCAGATTTGAGATACTTCTCTTGCAGAATCTGGTATCAATCTAACGTACATTTGACACGAAATCAACATGACACACCCCTGTATACCTTTACATCAATGGTGAGAAATGCTCCATCAACTATGATGAAATCCGACATACTCCTACTGTCTGCTGGATACACCTTTTGACACATGATCTGTCAATCTGTCATCAGCCGAACATCAGTGTGTCACATCTTTGACGAGAGATTTGACATCAAGTCTGTAAGTTCTAGCCCCGTCTCACGCTTTGTAGTGACTTGAAATGAATTCACGGGAGTTCTTAAGTTCTGACATGCTTTATGACATACAAGCGGGTACAGTGTGTGCAACAAGAAGGCATTTCAATCCCATTCTCGGGTCGTCTCCACTGCGCTGAGGTCCAAACTGGTCCATCATTGCTCGGGGTGCATCTCTCAGCTGGCCTTCAGCCCACAGCACCAGATGATGCCAGACCTGTTACGTTCGTTGATTTCACCCAGTGGGGGACCTGCAACTCACTGAAACCGGGGTCAGAGAATACTTTACGTCTGAACAGTCTTAGAACTACAAGTGTTTGAAGTAATTTCAGAGCTGACACATCAGCGGGCAGTGACGCAGACTCATTTGCCCCTTGCTATTGCTGTTGCTGTTGTCGCCTTCAGCCCGGACAAGTCTGAGAGTCGAGGATTTGCCGTCGCTGGCAAAGCAGGATTCCAAGACGGAGAAGAATCATAAGGCCAGGACGGAATCACCATGGGGATCGCAGCCTGCGGTGATTTTGGAGGGGTCAACCGAATTTTGTAGGGAAAAATATCGTGGCTATTCCTCCAGTACCAACAGCCCCAAATGATGTAGAAATCTTCAGCCACTGCTAGGTAGTACTAGCCTGAAACCTCGGTAGCACGCTGGCAAAAATCAGTGGCCGTTGATTGATTGATTTCCCTTCGCAACCCAGCCAGCCTGCAAATGATATATATCTTCATAGGCCTCTCACCTCACCTCTCTCTCTATCTCTCTATCTCTCTATCTCTCTATACTATCTATATTTCAAGTATCAAAAGAAACCATCCATTCTGGGATGCCTCAGTGGAGCTTCCCCACTTGAAATCTCCAAGCATCCCTCTTGGCGCTCGCAGGCAAAGCAGAAAATCCGGATTGAGTCGAGATCGGTGGTGGATTGTCCTGAGGCGATGATTCGTGGCAAAGTCATCTTAGAAGTTGGATGAAGTTGGTATGGTGTAGGAATACTCTAATGCCACCCTCTTATACTGTTTAGGAAGTATTTTGAAGATTCCCCAACATTTTGACTCTTCAACCTGGCAGGACATGAGATGTGCCATTGACGGAAAGGTCATGGTGAATCCGGCTGGAGCCCAAGGGAAGGTACAAGGTGATCCCAATGCCTGGCCATACCTGATGAAGTAACTGGGATTCTTGGGTGGCCATAGTTTTTTTTTTGGCATTTTTTTCCCCAACACTTTAAGAACTTGTCTAACCTATGCACAGACCAGACATGCTCATGAAGCATTGTGCTCACTTTTGGGAATGATTCGCTGAGGCTAATGTTTGTTTCCTAGTTCCAGTACGGAGAGTGCTGACATCCTACGTTTTGCGTTTCAGCTTCAGGTGCAGAGTCCTTATGGACACTTCTTTGAATACAAGACCTTACAGAAATGGTTTGCCAACTGCGGATCCGCCAGGGAAACCTGGAAGTTGAAGTACTTTACAGTTTGATTTGTAAAGGAGAGGCCGAAGTAGGTCCATATTACGGTATTCGTTTATCTATAGAAAGGAATATTAAAACAACCTGTGGGGAAGGTCATTTCAAATCACATTCGAGCCTTCACCTGAGCGGTTCACACGAACTCAGATTTGACATCAACAACCTCAGCATTTTTTGTTTTTCTTGTTTCCCAGAGAGGTTTTTGGGCCTTTGCAACATTTCATGTCATTTCTTCTGGGAATGAAGGGGTGGTGAGATTTCAAAACAGCCTGAGGTGTGTCCCATCACTCAGAAGCCTTTGCGGTTGGATGAGTGCCAACAAGATTTGGAGATGAAGAAAAGGACAGAATACGCACGTCTATAGTTTTGGGCGGAGATGTTTGCACTCGTAGATTTTTGCAGCTAAACTATTAATGCTAGTTCTGAACTTGAAAACACCAAGAACTAAGTAGATGATGGTTTGTTCTTCGGACGGCAACCTTCTGCTAGATTTTGGAGCTCTGGTTGAGTGGTAAGGTTTCAATGGACCCGTATTCTACGAAAAACACACTTCCTTGCTGACGGTAAGCATCCTACCCATGCCACTCGTCAGAAATAAGGGCTCATCATTCATGAATGATACATAACCACTTTAACCCAATAAGCCTACCACAGGCATTGTTAAATCATAAATCCTGATTTCTTAGCTTGGGTGAGTACCTAGTGACTTTGTGGTTGATCTTTTGGAGCTTAACGTTGTACATCTTTTCACTGACTCAGCAACAGCTTTTGTTGAAGAATTGAAGATCAAGAAACAGAAACTCCCTGAAATCCATCAAATGACATAGATTTGGAGAGATGGATTTGGGTGAAAACAATCCAAGTTGCAAGTCCTGCTGGGAGGATTGTCAAGTTCTTGAAGAATGACCACGTGTGAGTTCCAACTTGTAGCGGAGGGTTCCGGTGCGGTGGTTTCAGCTTCGTATTTTGGCAAAGGCAATGGCAGCAATAAAGCAGTCGAGTCCGTTTTGTGCAAATTGTGGTACTTCAGTGATTGAAGTTGCATACCAGTGATAGCTGCACAAAGGCAGGTCGTTTTTGTCCTTCCGTGCATGCAGCGAATGGTTTGTTTGTCTGTTTGTCAATCTATCGATCCGTCTAACAATCTATCCATTCAGCTATCCATCTATCCATTGGTCCATCTTTCCATCAATCTAATTAGATAAACCTTTTGGCGGAGTTTTTGTGTCATTGCAAACCGATCTGGTCAATGGAAATTCTTGTCAAATTTTCTTTTAGTGATGATGTGCTGTTGATGCATGTATAGAGTGATCTTGCCACTGGCGTGACGCTATTTGACACTTCACCAGTGCTTATTGACGCTATTTAGACGCTATTCACGGCTACAGTAACTTCTCCAATGTAAGCTCCCGAAAGTGTCTACAGAAATCTATTATGGACTTGTCAAGAGTTTTAGTATTGTCATGATGCCAACCTGCCCAGAAAACCACCGCTTGGATCAAGTGCGGGTCGACAGGTGCTTCTGGCTCGTGGTTTAACAGACCCACGTCCAAGCAATGCCAGGATGCCTCGAAAAACAAGCTTTGCAGGAAAACAAGCCAAGAAGCTGAACCAAATGATTTGATTATTTCAATTTTGTTGAAGTAAGAATTTCATCATATCGTTTTTTGGCTGGTTGGTGATTAATACTATTCAAGGCAGATTTTCAAGGTGAGAATTCCCTTTCATATCTGGGTTTCATAGGCAATCCAGATTGCTGGAATAGCTCGATTCAGGGGTATGTCAGTCTTTGAAGAGGAGCTGTATGGCTATGCCAATGCTTGGTTGGTCCTTATCATATTAATGAACAAATAGATACGGAAAACAGATAAAGAAATGAATAGCTTAGATTAGTCAATGTGAATGATCGATCCTCTTTACATGCAAAATGGATTCTTTTTCATAGAAATGGTATATAAATGGTATATAAATGGTATAAGTTGGATAATTTTCTTTCATGCTTGGCTTGGGGCAGATGTATTTGCCCACCTTAACCAGCTGGTCCAATGGTGACCAACCTGGGGAGTCACTGATCCGAGGGATGCGTGGTGATTAAAGCGACTCAAAAAAAATCAGCCAAGCCTTGTGGTCATTGCATTAGATGAGGTTCATCGATCCGATTCATCTCAATCAAAAGACAACATACAGTTACAAGATGTTACAAGTTATAAGAAATTGTAGAGATGTATAGGATGAAACTTACTCCTTTTTTTAACTTTTGATTTTCAACTTTGGCATTGCTTTTGGAAGCTTCCGAGGTTGTGCTCGGAAAGGTGTCACAGTCAGCACTGGAGGCATTTTTGAATATCCTTCCCGCGGACGCGCAGCATCACAGAATTTTCGTTGCACTGATGGAGAATGGTGAGTCAACAAAGCCAAAACACATGGGCAGCAAAGCATGTCATCTTCTAATCCGAAGTTCTAATGCAGCATGGATGTACTTGGGGGTTGGAAGCTTGCTGAAAGAGCCAGAAAATCGGAAATACGCTGTAAAAATATGCAAGACTCAACATTCACCCCACATCTGGATAAACTACTTCACCAATCTTCACCAAGGCGCAACAGGTAAAAACTGCAGTATTCATCAAGAGGGTAACCACCAGAATCTGCAGCAGGTTTTCAATCTCTGATCTTTGATTGCATCTTATCCATGGCTTCGCAATTTAGTCGGCAGCTGTTTCGCTTGCAGCCAGTTGAGATTGCTAGGCAGTGATGGGGACCCACATCAAGTAGGCTGTACAGGTGTGCAGACTGCTATCCTCTCAGAAATATGTTTGGTGCTGGTTTCAATGTTCCTTTAAGGCTTCAATGTTACCTTGCCCAAGATAAGTCCTTTCTTCACCAACGTCTCGAAGCCACCCTCAGCACCTGTGTCAGTTGGCATCAGCTGGGTGCCACCACACACCGCGGATTCTTGCGGGACCTCACCGACCGCTTGCTGTTGGGGCAGGCTCTGGCAAAACACGGAGCTGACGTCTGGGTGTTGGCCCTGTTGGCTGTTTGACTTCCATGGGTTGATTGGACAAAAGTTGAACCAGAACCATCATTGTGGAGATTATTTCAAGCTTTCTTGAATGTGCAAGACTGTAAGTTTGCCAGTCGCCCATTTGAACGCGGCTATGAATTAAAAGCCAATTTTTCTCCGAAAAAAAAGAAGTTGCTGGTGACTTCCGTCAACTTTACATCAATACGGTCACCAGGCATGCACATAAATGACCCGACATAAATACAATAAACTAAAGTGAAAATATGTCACCATGCTATACTATGCTATGATACTGTGATGTGATGTGATACAATTTGATACAATGTGATATACATGACGCTATGTTACCTTGTAAGCTATGATATCACATTATGTAATATGATGTAGTATGATGTAACGTGATATGATATCATATAATTATAATGTAATATGATGTAATGCAATGAAACATAACGGACTATCAAGAGATGGCTGGTCAAACAGGTTATGCAACAGTTTGTTGCAGCGTGGGTCAGATTGTCAGATTGTGGCATGCCACGAAAGCATTCTCATTGTCGGTAATTTGAAGCGAACTGAATTTCCCCGCGATGATGCCTTACATGCGGAGTTTGGATCATTTTCAGAATCGGCCTTGACACAAGTCTAGTCTATTGGTATGGGAAAAGCTCTTGATTTGGACTCCTAAAAGTCCGCAGGTTGGTGAAGAGGATGATAATTTGATCTGATCCCGTAGCAAAATTTTGGAGATACTGTATTTGTATGAAACATGTCTGAATATGTATGTCGTATGTTTAGGTGGTTGCTGGTGGGTACATATGATATGTACATATGATATCTATGTGCATATGTGTGAACATGTGTATATATGTGCATATGTGTGCATACACGTATTATGCACAATGGACGTTGTCGAAAGCTTTGGAAACCTTGCAACTTGGCCAGGCCGGCAGTGGAGGTGAACATCGCTTTGTTCCTGGTCCCAACTTGTTGTGTTCTCTTTCCGCTGGGCAGGGGATTGATACAAGCTGTTTGGGACTGTGCACTGTTCTGGTGATCCCTGTTCACTTCATCCTTAACATTTCTTTATAAGAAAAGTCTTCAATGGCTTCCCATGTGGTGAGCTTTGCTGGTTTCCAAACACCGACGCTGAGAATTGAAGGATGGACACCACTATGCTGATGTCTCCGTCTCCATCCTCCACAATCAAAACGTAGTTGTGGATAATGGAAACACCGTGAGACATCCAAAGCGTTTTTTTTTCTTAAAACAAATGATATAACTTCACTTTCATTTTTTCGTTGTCACCTGTCCGTCTACCCCGATCTACCAACAGCTGGCTTCAGCCCTTTTTTAGCCAAGGCTTCTGACCGAGTGTATTGGTTTCACCGACCCCAATTGCCAGGCCCGCGTTCTCATTAACTTAAGTCTTACTTTCTCCGGTCACATCACTTAAAAGTAAACCGAGTGCTTGGACTATAGTTAAAGACTAAGGTGAATTTTATAGTTATGTTTTGCGCATGTATAGGTATAGTTGCAATTTGACCAAAGAGATCGCAGCAATTGACACGCATTCAAAGTTGACCAAACATCCTGCAGAATGCAGTTCAAGTAAGCAACTTGCTGGTGAACTTGAGTCTTTCACTGCATTTCGATGGAATTTGTCATTGTGTTGATTTTAAGCTCAGTACAAGCGTAACTACCAAGGCTGGCAAGTAAGAATCCTGATGGACTTCTCATCCCATGCCATCTCATGGTTTACGGCTGCGCATATTCCAAGGGCAATTTCACAGCCGCTTCACGTTGCCTCTTGTTTGATCCTTGAAAGACCCATTGACCTTGGTCGACCTTGAATTTTATTGTCAGGTCATCTGGTCATCCTGTCATCCTGGATGCTTCATTTTTCATGAAACGACATGGGTGATGCCAGATATCGCTCCCTCACTACTGATGCTTCCCTTCACCCTGCTTTTGCAGACTTTCTGTGTAAGTTGATTTCTAGTTCAAGAGCTGCCTGAACTCGATAATGAACTGGCTTGCAAAAGAAACGTCCTTCTCCGTCCTTCTCCATTTGGAGATTTCCAAGCATCATTGTACCTCCTGATTACTGTTTTGCTGCAGCGTTCCGGAGGCTCCTTTGAAGTACAAAACTTAGCCGCTGTTGCCACAAGAAGAAGAAAAAAAAAGGTGATGATGATGACGAACAAAAAGAGAAGGAAGTCAAACAAAAGCGGTTTGATGTTTGTGTATTGAGCCTCTCCAGTTTCTGATGCGTTTTCGGTTTTACGGTCACTTTTCAGTTTCCATCAAGGTGTCTCGTCATCTGACTCGGCTGAGGCCGGGGTGATCACTCTCGAACAACGCAAGTTTGATGCCCGGTTGGTCTTGGGTCTCTTCCCTGTAAACGCTGAGGTGCCCTGGGGTGACGGTGGGTGGTATCAGGAGTGATGCGGAGTAATCTGGAGCTGTTTGAATGTCCCAAATCCCCGCGAGATGTTGGTAGAGTGCATTGGGAGTTTACCTTTCAAACCATTGGATGAAGACATCTACTTCATGTACTAAATAAAGATATTTGATCTCAAGTACTTCTGTAGATTTGGGTCGTAGGGCCCACAAACCACCCTGATTGCCAACGACATTTTGACAGGAGCCAGTCATGCTCTACGTAGCTGACCGAATTTCGATGGACTGGGCATGATGCGAGAAGATGTATTAGACATGGTAACATGGGGCCTATATCTTGAAGGAGGAAAATCCAGGTAGATGCATACAAACCGTACAAACCATATTTTTGTTGTGGGCTCTATATAAGTTTTTTGTGAGGTGCAAGTTAGCTGATCCCTTTGGAATATCTTGGAAGCTTCAGACTTGTGACCAGAGAAGGCCATTAATATGAAAATGGGTGCTTGACACTTGAGACCTTGGGCATTTTTGAGATGCAATATAGGGGTAGTTCTTGTTTCCAGCCTTCCGGTTTCAAAAACTCACCACTCCGCAGGACAAAAAGGGCCGCCCAACAGAACCCAACGATGCCCTGCAGATGGCGTTACAGCGCAGCTTTGCGGCTGGGTGGCGGGGCTGAAATTGGGCTAGAAAAATGGGCTGAAAATCGGTTGAAGCCATGGAGGTTTTGAAGGGAATGGGGACAAAAGTTACTGCAACATCACGAAGAATTCCTTTCGCTTTTGTTTCAACTTCATAGAAATTTCCAAACAATCAGTGAAGATCTGCGGTTGCTGTGCAAGGAATCCTTGTTCTTTGATTTCAAGGGGGCCAGCTACAGTTTTGAAAGACATTGAAGCTTCCCAGCTCTCTGTCCCTTAAAGGCAAGCAAGATTCCATCGTTGCAACCCCTCCCAGTGATACCCTTTTTCTCCTTGCTGGGATTGCACACTAAAACTCCGTTGAATCCATTGGAGGACATGTATACTGCACACTGTATATCGCTTCTTTCTCTCTCTCTCTCTCTATGCATATGTATCTATATATATATATATATTAGTAGTGTGATGCCTTGGGGGTAGGTTCGTTGCTCTGATTTCCCCCCAACAATTTTCATCACTACATAGCATCATTTTTTCACCAAAATCATCTTAACATTCTTATTTCCATATTTTGCCCCAACAAATTTCATCACTACTAGGGGCATTTTCCCCCAAAAATATTTCATCATTACATAAACACATTTTTCCCCAAAATCATATTAACATTTTTCTTAACATATCATGTCAGGCAACATACCCCCAAGGCATCTCATAGAATTTAGGTTAGTAAAAAACATTGTATCCATTAATTAGAAAAAATAAATGGATGCAAAGTATTAACCAAAAACAAAACGCATTACTTCTCTTTGAAATTCTCCATCAAATATTTCAGGATAAAATTGACACCCACGAGTATTTAGCATAAAAAGGAGAGCATTTTCGAATGGTTCTTTCACCTCCCTATACATTCTTGCCGTTGCTGTTCTACCATTTGATAAATGGAGATTAGAGTAAAAATACTTGATAAGATGATAATTTCCTCGTTTATTGAACTCCACGCGTTTTTGAATGGTTTTGATGTTTGGAAAATCGTTTAACCATACAAAGTAATATAACCACATTCTCAACCCATCTTGAAGATATTCGTCATATTTTTCGCTGAACATTTTTTCTTCAATATCAAACCCATCCCACTTATCACGAATAAACTTAATAATAATATGTTCGTTTTTTCTATCACCTTTCTTGTTCTAACACATTTTTTACAACTACACTGAACAAAACTTAAGATATTTTCAACAACTTCATCAGGCAATTTATTATTAATTTTCCTTACTCTATTTTTGTAAAGTCTTAATGAATTACATTTAGTCATTTCTTCTTCAATTCGCTCTCTAATATCAGTATCCATTTCTCCTATTAATATTTATAGTTCATATTTCTTTAAATACTTTTTAGACTAAATCCTTTAAAATTTCTTTTATTAAATCTTCCGGTATTTTATATAAATCTTCTTGTTTATGTATGACATAGTTGTCCCCCCAGTCTGCTTTCTTTTTCTGCGGTAGTCTCTGTGCTACTTCTATGTGCCTTCCATCAACTACATTCCCACAGTCTTTTTTACATAAAGGTCTAGGTGTCCAGTTATTGAAGTTTAACCATAAACGAGTGCGCTTCCGGTATTTTGTCCCATATTTACAATAATCAACATCCTTATAGTCAAAGTCTTTCATAAAATCTTGGTTCTTTAATAACCCAGTTTGAGGATTTTCAATGACCCACCATTTCAATAGTTTTCTTTACAATTTTATTTGCTTCTTCAATCTTCCTGACCCCAGTAGTTTTAGCACGACTGTATTCAGTGCAAGGGGGACTTGCCCAGATAAAATGAAACATCCCAGTCGGATATTCAGTATAGTCCCACTCCAAGATGTCAGAACAAATATCAGCATTTTTCAAGTCTAATGATATAACAGTATAACCAATTTTTTTTGCTACACGACCGACACTGCCTGTCCCTGAAAATAACTCCAATAATAACATAATAATATAATTCCGAAAAAATATTATTATGAATTAAACATATCTTTCAGCATCTTCGCAATAGTCTATCTCATAGAAATTAAGTGTCTCTCTTCGTGGTTGCTTGATTTCTTTGTTGTTCAATTTCGTAAGATACACTTGCTTTTTATTTTTGTATTCAGCACTGCCTTTTTCAACATAACCACCGCCTTGCTTTTTATTTTCACTTGCCTTACTCAACTTCTCCAACAACTCTAAAACCAATTTGATATTTTTATTGCATCTACTCAACTTATTATTCATTTCAGTAAGTTTTTCTAAATTAGCATCGCTAATGTTTTCTTCATCTACATCCATGGTCATATAATAAAACTAGATATTTTTTAAAAACTTTTATAAAACTTTTTAGTCTAAATCTTCCATACTTGAAGATGGTTTATTCCTCGGTGTTCCCATAACATCGCTTATCATTTCATATTTCTTTTTTTCTTCATCACTTTCTGGGGTAGTTAGGCGGTTGAACGAAAAACTTATACTATGGTCTTCGCAATCTAGTTTTATTTCTCCTTGGTCATCGCGCGA
>DF241225.1:64383-87149 GCA_000507305.1 Breviolum minutum Mf 1.05b.01 | reverse complement strand
CAACAACAACAACAACAACAACAACAACAACAACAAGAACAACAACAACAACAACAACAACAACAACAACAACCACAACAACAACAACCACAACCACAAGCACAATCACAACCACAAGCGCAACCAACTGACCAAATGAAGATTCAAAAACATAGAAAAACTGGGGAAATGCAAAAATCTGCTCATTTTCCAACTATTAATGGATGTCCCTATCGCATCAATATTCCTAACAACTTAGGACGCCTCAAATAATTTGTGTGGTCGTTGGCAGTATAACATGTCGCACAATCAAAAATTTGTTTTGAGCAAATTATTTTTAAGGCTACCCACCACCCAAAATATTTTGTATTTTTTACTCTAGGAGGGAAAAATATGCTATGCTGCTCCGACTTTTGCGGGCTCGCAGAGCCTGATCGAGTCATCCGAAAAAGATTTTGACCTGGCGGGTGCCAATGAAACAGAGAGGTTTCACTTGGTAGTGCTGGTCAGGTTCGGAAGCCTTGAGTAGTTGAATGGGCACACACACACACACACCATGTCCTAAATACATCAAAATCCCTAAACATCCATCTCATTATTTCAATGTACATCCATCAAACATCATGATGAAGCCATCTGAGAAAAATCATGGTGGACATGAAATTGTCTGGCTTTGATTTTTTCTAAGGATGCCCCCACTTTCGAAATGGGGATTCATTTGGTTTGGCCCTCTGTTCGCCAATGCCCTTGACTTCCCACCTTGCTCTGCCATGGATCAAACTGACCACCAGGGAACCCAGCAGCACCTGGTGACGTTGCTTCTCTAAAAAATTTGAAAGTTGGAAATGATAAGAATAGTGGTAAAAATGTAGAAGGGACTCAAAAGTGGACAACAAATTGAACAATTACAAGTTGAACGACGTGTTGAACAACACTGGTCCGACCCTTGCAGCGCTTCGAGCAAACAGATGAGAGGGTCACATCCTCGCATCATTGGATCCTGTTAAGCCTTTGATCTGGCTGGAGCTAAAACATCGATCACCAACAAGTATCACGTTGAGCCTTGGATCTCGCTCAATGTACCACAGCGATCGAAACATCCAGTGGAAAAAAACCAGATGACATCACAAATAGAGATGAAAAATCAGGATCCAAAAGTTTCTGCTAACCCACGCTGAAGAGAAGGAAAAACCCAACCTCCTACCTACCTCCATACGATCCCTAGGGGTGATCCGCTGGGTTGGCATCTGTGGAAATTCGATCTATGTAAAAGTGAACCGTTAGAGTCAACGCACATCTCCAAAACACAGATGCTAACTCGCACATGTCTTCTCGAGCTGAGTAGCCCTTCACTAGTGCACCTTGAACTGATTCGGAGTCGACGAACAGCAAGGCAGAGGAGCCTTCCAATTTCTCCTTAAAAGTTTCTATTGCGACGCTTGTATAGCAAAGAGCTCCACCATCGCGATCTGCGACTTCCTTACGATCCATTCGTCTATCAGAGCCGTTTTGACTTCACATCCGAACTGTATAGTGGGCTTCTCCCTCGCATGAAGAGAACCCCACCGATCCATGGCTTGTCTGGAGCCCCTTCTTTGCCATCAGGGAAATGAGCCATCTGTGAAGACCACCGCATCAACCAGCTTTTTCTCGACCAAGCCAATCGGCGTCGAGGGCCACTTTCCAGCAAGAACTTCCATTCATTCAAAGATCTGTTGATGGCTGAGTTGACCTTGATTGAAGAGAAGCTGGAATACTGCCTCTCTGACAGAGCTCGAAGATGCTCTCCCGACTTTTCCCCATAGCTGAGAGGGACCGAACATCAGCTTGCCTCTCAGCTTGCCAGCTTGACCGTATGTTCAGGTTCGAACCCGTACTTGTCATCGTAGAAGTTGAAAGCAGCTACGAAAAAGATCCTCCTCAAGATGTCGGTGATGGCTGCCGATCTCCTGTTGTAGTTGTAGACCGAGGAGACCAAGCCGAACGAATGGCCGACCATGACGAAGAATGATGTCTTTCCTGAACCATGTCTGAGAGCTATGACGCTCCATCTCCTATGCAAAAAAACCAAGGCTTAGTCATCAAGGCAAAGGCATCACCACTTCAACCTTCCTAACATATATGAACGTCTAAAACATGTTTGTTCTACCGCAGTTTGTGCCAAGTGTAGATTTGAAGGGGCTAATTACTGACTGATTCTGACATGGATTGTGCCTGGTATTCTGAAAATCTTGTCTCGGGAAATAAATAAAAGACCAAACACCAAACAACATTATGTCAGTGTGTGGTTGTCAAAAACTGTTTGGGAAACCCCACGTGCCTCCCAGAGCAGCCCGAAGGTTTTGGCATATTTTCCCAAACCGAAAAAACAGTGAAGCGTCCGAGCGTTACTTTGCACTCCAGGAAATTCAAGCTATGGGTTTTCTACATGTTTGGGTCAGGGCCAGTCCGAAATATGTTTGAATATATAGCCGCCCCATTTGTTTTGAAAAGATCATGAGATTCCACGCCCATGGGCCCTTTGTACCAATGAAATCTTCAATGTACCAATGGTCTGTTCCAGAAAACCCCCTCGCCGTGTTCAAACAAGTTTCCTTTTTCACTCAACAAAAATGTTTGAAAAATGGCGGGTTGCCGTGTTTCTGTTTTTCGGCATGGTCCATCAATTGGGCTACCGAAACCCACAAGCGCTACAATAGCTCACGACGTATCACGACGTATCAGTTCTGCAGCATGAGAGATGGGAACGAAGAAACTACAGGCGACATAAATAGTTGTACCTTCAAAAAGTAAATTCAAAAAAGGATGATATCAAGCAGAGGGGTCCGCAGCATTGCGGCTTGAACAGTGGTGACTCACCCTTTTCAGTTGCTTTTGCAATGGAAGAACTGCAGCCTAAGCCTGCAGGACTGTGGAAGTCTGTTCGTATTGCACTGGAACATGAGAAGACTATAGTGGTACACCTGGTAAACTTGCTGATGGATGTAGCATTGTATATTTGAAGGACCTTCATACCGATCATTGGAAAGCTTTAACCCTCCATGTGGCATGGGGCCATTTTCTTCCCCTCGTTGTGGACCGCGAAAACTTGTTGATACAAGTGATCATGATGGACGCAAATAGTATCATCATCTTTGATATTGAGGGTCTAGCTTCCCCGCAAATAGCAACCCGCCAGATTCCAAGTGGGTTCATGTAGATTCTACCTTACAGATGCTCTACTAGCTTTGGACCGGAAGATGCAGGGTGCATCGCTGACTCCGGTAATGGGGGAAACGAAACAGGAGGTGGCAGCTTGTGAATCTAAGAGGTTGAAACGGTTGATGAGCGGATTGCGCCATGTCTACTGGACTTGTTCCTTGTCAAGTCTGTTGTTTTGTTTTAAGATCAAACAATGTTATTTCCCGGATTTCTCAATTTGAATGAGTTTTGGGAAAAGAGTTTTGTTTCGGAACTTCACCACGCCTTTCAGTCAAGCGAAGCTAAAGGTCCTGAGACTAGCACCGATCTATACGTGGAAGATTTGAAAGCTCTTTTGTCCAAATCACCAACAAGAT
Source organism: Breviolum minutum Mf 1.05b.01 (assembly GCA_000507305.1). Classification (NCBI taxonomy): domain Eukaryota; class Dinophyceae; order Suessiales; family Symbiodiniaceae; genus Breviolum; species Breviolum minutum. The sequence goes on along the minus strand of DF241225.1, from coordinate 83,613 downwards.
CCCGACCCAGTGCTGCTTCACAGGACCACGAGGACAACATAATAAAAAACCCAAACCTGTACTAAAACACTGTTTTGGAATATATTCTTGTTTGGGGTGTTGTCAATTTAAAACAAGTGCGGTCAGGTATCTACCTCACGCATTTCGATTTTCAAGCATGTCTCCGTGGCATGCTACCGCATATTAGTTTAACTTGGCAAAGGATTGAAAGTAGAGATAGTCATACGTTCCGAAATTCCAACTTTTCCCCAGCCTTCAAAAGGCTTGAGTACTGCAGCACTCCAGGAGCCCCAAGGTGGAGATGATGGTGAACCTGCCGGAAGTGAAGATCCGGAGCCAGAACCAATTGGTGATGGTGATGGTGAGACTGAAAAATACGGTGTTTTCTGAACGTACCATGCATTTTACTGTTTTGCTAAAGCTGACCTCTGGTAGCGCCTCCGGAAAGACACACGCCCTTTTGCACCTACGGTGCGGGCGGATTTTTTGGGGGTAGCGAGTAGTGGGCCCCACTTAAAATAAAAGTATATGAAAAGTAAAAGGTCTGTATTGTATAGAAGGATGTATTTGTATTATGGGCATCCTTGTTTCAGGCATGCGTGCTTCTTCTATTTTTTCATGAATTTACGGTTCATCATTCTGGCATATATATATATATACATATCCAAATATTACCCATGTTTAGGGCAAAACGCAAGTTTTCGTATTCGCCCTGGCCATGGAATTGACGATCCCTGTCCTCCTTTATCAAGGGGGAATCTAAGGGAAAGTAGACCTTCATCAACTGATGCAGGATTTTGTCCTTCAACTACACGAAGCTTCACAAAAGAGACGCTACCGAAGCAATCTGATTTTGCAATGTTTGTCGTTGAAAACATGTTGCGGCTTGAGAGGTCTTTCAGGCGTGATGATCAATGTTTTATTGAGATATGTCAAACAGAATCAAGCTCTTTACTACACTGTAAGTTCAAAGGATCATATCATATCTTGCGGCTTTTTTTCCACAGAAGATGGCTGGGTAACTTTTCGACGGATGGTGTGTCAACATATCCTGCTGGCTTTCCAGTAACTATCTCAAGCACTTGCCACCACAGACCTAATCATCTCAAAATGGACTTACTTGATTTTTTTTGTGATTGGTCATGCAACCAGATGTTGAAATGTCTCTGAAAAAACATCTGGTGATTTGGATGTGCTTTCAGACGTCATGACTGCGTTATGCAACATTTGAACAGCCTATATAAAGCAGTACTACAGAAAAGAGTAATATGTATTCAAACATATGCAATATACACGTTTTGCCCAAATTCAAAAATATGTGAAACAGGAAAGATTTCAAGCACTTCTTGTCTTCTTGCGGCCCTTCTCAGACGCCACATTTTCCACGGGTGTAGTTCATAGATAAAGCCCTGCACCAGTTGATAAAAGTTTACTTTCCCTAAAAATGTCGCATTGGAGATAGGTGCCGGACACGGCAGATTTGAAGGTGAAATGATCGAGGAGGACAAGGCGGTCTACACTCCTGTGCCTAAAAGATGATGTCTCAGCGTCTTTTTGACGACTGTCGAGGAAGACTTGTCAGACTCGTGGGGATCGCTTTCCTACGTGCAGCTTGATGCGACGATAAGGTGAAGCCATTGCCGCGAGTTTGGCTTCCTGTGGCTTGGACTTGCTAAACAGTCGTCAAAGAGACGCTGAGACATCATCTTTTACGCGCAGTAGTGTGCACTGCCCTGCACTGAGTCCAAGCCACTGGTTTCCCTTCTCTGGTCAGTGTCAGTGACAGTGGCTTCAAATACTTCACCTGTCGACTTGGATAAAGGCTGGACTTGGATTTTGTACTCATTGATTTTTTTGTCCAAACATCGACGTTTGAATTTGATTCTTTGTTGAGCTCGTATCACAAAATGGATCCTTGGATGTAAGTCCCAAACTAGATCCTTGTGCCCACCATCAGTCTCCAGTCTCAAGTATGATCATCAATTCCAGATGTGGATGGTCTACTAAGGTTGTCACTAAGGATATCTCTAAGGTTTGAGCTTGCCTTTTGGGTGCCAAAATGTGCTTTGGCAGCACAAAAAAAGATCACCGCGGCTGACTGCCGCTCCTTGACTTGCTGTGCTGCGTCTGTTGCGGGGCGCTGCACGACTCAAAGCCTACTACTATTCACAAATATAGTGTGGAAAAAAAACAGAAACTGCTCTTCCTGAAAGCTGTATTTGGGGTCACCTGCCTGCATGTTTCCCGTCCTGGACGATTTGACGCAGCAACTCTTTTGCCTCTTCATCGCTCTTGGAACGCCTTCGGTATAATGGACCAGGATTCATATACCTTGATATCCTCCATGTCCGCGTTGTACTTGCAAAAAAAACCAAAGAACTCAGAATTTTCACCAAAAAACACCGCTGTTGCGAAAGTTGTCAGCCTCATGATGAAAAAATACTATTTACTAGTCTTGCGTTTTTGTTCCACCAGTCAGTGTCATGTGCTTCCATCATTTTCACTGATCCACCACGACCCGCCTGACTTTACCGATCAATTCCGTCACGGATTGTGTACCACGGCCTAGCGACAGGGAAACCAGAGAGAGATAATTAGCCATCTCTATCCTCATACTCAAACTACCTATCCATCATCATCATCATCATCATCATCATCATCATCATCATCATCATCATCATCATCATCATCATCATCCTCGTCGTCGTCGTCGTCGTCGTCATCATCCATCATCCATCGTCCATATCAATGGCATCACGGGAGTCCTTATAATCACCATCTCAACTTCATGGATAAAACATGGAACATCCAAAATGGAAAAAGACAGAACATCCAATCATTTCCGGAAACCTGCGCTTCACACAACTCTGGAAATCATGTGTCACCAAAAATGTATCGATTTTTGACCACGCCCCAAATTCCTGCGTTGCTTCAAGCCTTAAAATTTTGTAAAAGTTTCTATTGAATCATCTCCACCATAGAATTCCAACCTCTGCAAAAATCCCATCTTCCACCAAAAAACAACTCTCCCGCACCACTCCACCGCTCACCCCAACTCCGTTGTGTAAAAAGACAACTTGCCTTGCCTTTACCACAGATCAATTGTTGAACGACCACAGGTAACACCAAGGATAAATCCACGTCAAGTGCAGGCTTGAACAAATCTTCTTCACCACTGCCCTGGATGTATTCCGAAGGGAACCTTGCACTTCACAAAGCATGACATAGTTGAACCCCAAACGGCTCTGACGAAAAGGTGATCAGGAGATTCTCCAACCCAAACACCACAACAACAACGCAGCAACTTGGTCACTTCGAATAAACAAGCACTCAAAACTGTGCTACATATCGAAACAGCAATGTTTGATATGTTCTTTCTGACGTGGCCAATTATGCCAATTCATTCTAATAACTAATTGAATCAATCACCTCCGATGAACGATCTTTCAAAAGAGGCACACCCCCGAAAACACCAACATTGACCCCCTAAAATGATGTGACTCGGAAGTTCGGAAGTTCCAACCCTTAGTTTTCGTGGGTGTTCGTTGAAGGTCTCCCGTGAAAGGTGCAAGGTATCAACATTTTAACAGCTACGCAAACTCAATGTATCACTATAGAATCAAGAAGTGCAACACCATGCAACACCCACATCTCACCTTTATCAAAACAACATCAAACCATAAGGCTTGTACTACTTTTTATCTACTTTCCTACTTTTTCTGAAGTAGACCAAATTGAATTTCATTGGATCATCGTAAATTTCCCGTCCCCCCCCAAAAAAAAGCAACCTTCAACTTGTGGTACCACAACAACCTACCGTTTTTTTTGTTTTGTTGCCAAAAGACTGAATGGAGCCTTTACTGTTTCCATCGATGTCAATGAGACGAGCCTTACGACAGTCGCGCGAGATCAACACGTTGTTCATGTGATTGAAGTCAAAGGCCTTCGCGACAGGCCGCAGTGCTCATTGGTCGTCGTGGCTAACGTGACACGAAACCAATGCACGTTTTTTTTTTAAATAAATTTTCTATGATTTTCTTGGGGAGACGTTTTTTTCAAAATGTAAATTAGTACCAAAATGTGTTTAATTCTTCGATCACCCCCAAAATGGGTGGCATTTAATCATCCCTGGGATGGGCCACCTCCTGATTCCTCCCCTAAAAAACCATGAGATCTCACATGAAAAAATGATGAGATGAATTAGATTTTTGTAACTTGTACAACTTGTGAATCGAACTCTTCAGCTGATGTTTTTTGATGGACCAGTCCACCCCAAATCTCAACAAATCTAAGGCACCAACCAATCAACAAATCACCTTGGGATTTAACTTTCTTCATCACCTCCCAAAGGGCTCCACCTGGACACCCATCAAGGTGAGATCACGAAAGCCATTTAAGAGACTTACCTGGGCTGTTGATGGAAGTTGGAAGGAAGCAACCCACAAGGTGGGGGGGGGGAAAAACTACAGGGGAAACATTTTTCCAGGTGAAAATTATCAGATCCTTATGACCTTAAAAGGAGTTTTTGGTGCAGGCAATATGTATACATCTGTATGATATCTACAAACCAGCCCAAATCACTTGAATGACTCACACTTGTGTCATGTATCCCCCAAAACATACAGACTTTTCTATATAGATCCTAGATGTCCAACGGATATGTCGAAACGTTGTGGAAATACCATCCTTTGAGGAATGAGGTTTTCTCACCTATTCTTTCTGACAAATCTACCAAATAGTTTTTAGTTCCTACCTGTGAAAAATGCTAGGATAAATCTTCCAATTCAATTGTCTACGTCTCTTGGGGAAATGAAAACAAAAACGATTCAAAAAGTGAGGGTGTCCGGCTGATTTTTCAGCAAAGCCAAGGTTCCAATAAAACTTTGACTTTGATCAAAGAGAACTTGGATTGCATATCTTTGATGCGCCAATGTTCCTGAACACTGAAAGTGACAAGTTGGTCAAGATGTCCGTGTCACAAGTCTAAATCTGTGTATTGTAAAAATACTGTAAAAATGCATTCAACACTGTTTCAAAAATACAAACTTGACACCAAGAAGAAACACTCTTTATTCCAATCCTTATTGCAATCCTTGGATCTTATGATTTTCAAGAAGCTTATTCCAGGCGCATCTTCATTGCAATCATTGGAATCACTTCAGAAATGCGGCTCCAAGTCACCTCCGGACCCAAATCACCATGAGTCAGCACCTTGGATAACGAAAGACTTTTGGACCAATGAAACAAAGGGGAAGTTGCATGGAAGTTGCTAAGATACAAAAATACAAATACATCTTATATATCAATATGATTATAATATCATAGATGAAATATGATGTATGATCACCCATGGTATGACGTGCATTTTTGGTAAAATATGCAGGATTCTATAGGCAGAAATTCCATTCATATAATTTCTTTACTTCCAAGGTCATCTTTTTCTCTAAAACAAAACATGAAAATCCCATGAACAGTCGCTGCCTTGGTGTAGTCATCCATAAACTGTTTCAAGGTGTAGGAAGAGAAATCCTCTTGGTACTGGGAGAGGAGTGTCACCTCGCAAAAAAATTGTGAAAATGAAGGATGGGATGAGATGAGAGTGATCTTTGTGAGAGTGATGGCTGAAAAACATATTGATTGAGATGAGGTTGCCTTTGAGGATGATACAAAAACATTGATAAAACAAGATGCTGACGATGTTGACCATGTTCCTTGCTTGCTCCGTGTCTCGAATTCGACATTTCCCCTCACCTCGAATTTGTACTCGTCGTGGTTGTTGTTATTGGAGGCCAACGCAATGCCTCGTTGGAATTTCCGTTTCAACTGGGAAAGGGAGCCTTTCTTTTAGCGGGGTACCACATGCCCTGATGATCCCTGATGTTGATGCCCCACAAAAACCCGAACCAGAACCCCCACCTAAACCATAGAAGTACAGCAAACGACCCTGCTTGTTGAGAGCACCAGCCATTCGTAGCCTCGTGTCAGGGGAAAACTCGGCGATTTCCCTGCCTTTTCTATGGAGGCGGAAGACATGAATCGTCCGATTCACCCTCAGAATCATCAGGAAAAAATCCGTTGGATCATGGCATATTCCCATTGCAAAAAGTCAAAGCAGCGGGCCATTTGTGTTGACCAGAGATAATCATCTTCATTCAACCATCAAAATTCTAAAGATTTAAACGAGTCAATAGCGAGAACTTCTCATTTTGATTGCCAGTCTTAACATCTTGGGGTCGCTACAACCCCAGCCAAAAGGGACTCACCCATCCCTAACACACACGAAACCAACCAAAAAACAAAACACCTTTGGAGAACAACCAGATCTTCCAAGGTACCGTTTAGCTACTCCTGCTTCACTCTTGTGTTCCATGGAGGCCAACATCTTCCAGAGACCTCAAGCTGAACCAAACCTGAACATGTCATGAATGAAGCATGAACAATCATTTTTCATGATCATCTTTTTTTGGGGAGTCAAAATTTCGAACAGGATATAATATAAATCATGTGTTTGTTTTTGTATACGGTATAAATCGTCTTTTCAGACTCAAGCAAGTTCAGGTGATTTTGTTTTGTGTTGTTTCCCACTCCACCCATCTCAGCATAAAAGATTCTCTCAGGGTCCAGTTGTGATTCTCATGGGACAGAAAAACCGAGCCACACTCACAAAGTTGGCTCAAACTCCAAAATGTATCTTAAAAAAGTTGGTATTAGCCATGGGTCTTCCAACATCATTTAACACTATTTTTTGCAAGGTTCAACATAACAATCGTTTCACGAAATTTTGGTGATATATGGGGGATTCCAAAAAACATGACCTACAGTACTTCATCCCTTCGAGCCAAAGGCGCTGAAGGGCCGTTTCACCGCAGCATCCCAGCGTCTGTCGATGTTATGATCTGAACTAAGACGACCTGGTTGAACATGGTCGTCAAACGTTAAGACGTGAACGCCGAAAAAAAAACAGGGAAAACTCATGAAAACTCCTCCTCTAATCCACGCGAAACAAAAACAAATGCAACTTGCATCATCAATGGTTAGTTTTGTTAGATTTTTGAGAGTCCAACATAATTCATGTAATGAATCAATTGACCATTCTCATATTCCGTGATGCTGCAGTGCCAATGCAAAAACTTCCAAAATCATCTCACCAACTGGACCTGCAACAGGCAGAATTTGTACCAGAATAAATACCAAATTACCCTCCCTCCTTCCACACTACCTGTTTTTTCACAAACACAAAAACCCATCTGATCCGTTTTTTTCTTTTTCAACCATAACGTTAAAAAAGGCAATTTTCACCTTTTCCAGAAAACCACGAGTCCGAAAAAAGGCCCAAGCGACGAAGTCCACGCAAACTTCGATGCACTAATTGCGGTTCCTTCTCCACCGCCTCCAGCTCCACGCGATGAACGATGGCGTTGGCACCTCGGTCTTTTCGAAAGGTATGCGGGGTTTGGTTGGGGAGTGTTACACCATTGCATCGAGGAGGAAAAAACAACATGAAACACTAAAACACATAACATGACAGTCGCATAACTGCGTTGTTTCACCAGATTCTTTTTTTGGTTGTGTCAGTATACATTTTCATTTCTTTAGTTGTTGCACCAAGTAAAACGGAAGCCTGATGTTTTTCTTTCTAGTGGGGAAGTGAAGCAAACCCTCAAGGTGAGGCTTTATTTGTTGGATCCGTAACAGGATTAGGTGATGAAGTGATTTCAACATCAAAAAGATGATCTCTTCAAAGAACTCGAAGGTGAAACACAAGGCTTTGTTTGTCGATGATAGATTTCCCATGATTTCCCCAAACAAAAATCCAATTCGCTAATGATGCGATCCTAGCAACCCATGCCAAGGATACCTCCCTCACCTGGATGATTAAATTGTTGTCGCTCCGTCTTGCTGGTGGAGATGTTCATGAAGTCCTCAGCAATATGAAAAAGGCGCTCAGCTTTTCAGCTCACTGTTTTTCCCCAAGATTTTTCCATTTTCCCACTGGGGCTATTTAAAGAAAAAGTACGGCCAATCTCCGGAAACGTCCAAAAGTCTCATATTTTTTGGCCCAATTTTTTTCGGACCCCAAAAACGACCTTCCTACGAGTAAGATGGTGGATGCATTTTCTTTAGCATCTCATTGTTTACGCTTTACGTTTTGATATCCTTTCTATTCCCTCTGAACCAACCACAAGCACCTTTTTGTATCGTCATACAATGGGATGAACTCTGCTTCAAAAGATCTTGCTCTTTTGAAATTCAATTAATTCATACTTTGATTTGCAGATATTTGCAGTATATCGTTTTTTCCCCATACTGTCACCATGGTCGCGTTGTTTTTTGTTGGCAAGAAAAAACATCAAACCACATTTGCAAAGGTGCTCGTTTGCTACGTGGATCATCCGAATAGCTGAAGATGATGGGCTCCGTTGAACGGAAGGCTTCGCCTCTCCACACATCTCGACGGGAAAGAAATCAATCATCCAATGAGTGCCTAACGGTTACTCCCCTGAAAACTAACATGTCTCCTAAAAATCAATGGTTGGAAGATGTATTTCCTATTGAAATAGTCCCTTTTTTTGGGGACATGTTAGTTTTCGGGGGTGTATCCTCCAGGAAAACTGATTCCACCCATCAACCGGCCTGATGTAAAATCCCATGCCCTCAAATTGGTGTCCAAGAAATTCTCCGCCAACAACGTACCAGGAGCTCCCGGTCGTTCTTGATGACCTAGACTCGTGAGTTGGCATCATCATCATCATCATCATCATCATCATCAACCACAAAGAATTGGTACTCCTCATAGGATGACCAGGATGACACTATATCTTTCCCTCAGAAGCAGTTGTCATCCCCAAAAAATGCTGCTTGGAAACGCGAACATGTTCCTTTTTGCCATTAAAGAACAACTTTTGCAGGGTTTTGATTGATTGGTCGGTAAAGATCTGTTAACTTTTGACATCCCAAGCTAGTTCCCCTCATGACCCATCAAAAAACGACAACCTATTTTTGTTGCAAGTTTTTTATGTCCACCAACAAAACTCTCCCTGAACGAAACCGTTGAAATCAATGGATCCTATTTAAAGAACTGCGCCTTGCGAACTTGGACATGTTTTCAACTGGGTTCCCCCAACGGAAGGTGAAGGGCTCATGTGAGGCATCTTTCAACCTTGACGTTCCCGGAGTGACAACTCCGATCATGTGATGTGATGTGATGTTGTTTTCCAATGTTTTCCAACGGCCAAAAGCTCGGATACTTTCCATTATGCTGGTTGTTTTTGATAGGGATCGCTGGATCCTTATAGTGATTTTTTATCATAATCCCCCACAGAACTGGGCAGTGTAATTTCCTATACACCCTACACAACCAAGTTTTTGTTCATTGCTCATGTGACATATGCTTGTTGAATAACATCTGGTAGCAACTAGCTGTTTTGTTTGATTCAAAGTCAATGGTTGGTTGGGGAGGACACTAGCGTTCAGATTGGTGGGTCAAGGTACTATTCTTATTGGCAGATTTCCAAGGTATGTCGATATGTAATTGCGGGGTTAAAGGTTGGTAGAGTTTACTATTCCATAGGCAAATGGTCCAAGGTATAGTATAGATAATATGATTATATATATCATTATACTCCATATTCTGCCATTCTCACAGAAACCACTGTAAGGTCGTTTCAAAATTTCCTTAAAAACAAGCCCCTGCCCCCTAAAGTTGTCCAAAAAGTCGAAACCCCGAGGTCGCTTCAAGAGACATTGAGAAAATGCACACCTCAAATCGACATCGTGAATTCCACCGTACCACCGTGTTGGGGCCTGGTGGGACGTGACACCGAACCGGTCGGCCAACTCATGTCTTCCAAATTCCCTATTTTTTGTTGCCATGTATCATTCAAAGGTTTCATTACGGCAGCATGACGACATCAAAGCTAAATCTGTAGATTTGATTGTTTTTTGTAGCTTGTTAACCCGATTTCATCATGACGTACTTCTTTTCCCTTCCATCCCTAAAATCCCCACCTGCTTCAGACACCTCGTGCGGCTTCACGACGTGCAATCCGAAAGTGCTTTGCAGCCGGGCGATTTGCACCTTGACTTCCACCGCAGCTTCTTCCAACACCAAGTCAAACTCCACTGGGAGAGCAAACCTCGACTTGATTTGAGTGACAACTTTGTTGTCAGATTTATTAGGCACGGCACCCCTTTTTTTTTGAGGCTACGCAAAAAATCCAAGGAAATAAAGAATTTAGAGAATATTTGAAATCTTATTGCCGAGGAGCATAGTGAAGAGCAACCAGGACTTTCCAATTTCGCAGTGCCTGGAGTTTTTCCAAAGGGATGGTCTTGGAGCTGTCTTCTTCATGGTGATACGAAACCTCAACAAACCGGGATCCTGCATGTCTTTGGTTCCTGCAGCACCAAATCTCAAATTCGGAACCTGAACCAGAGTTTCATAGGGCTCCCCCGCAAGAAAACAAGCCACCTCCATTCTTCCTACAAGGCATCTAAAGTTTTACCCAATCAATACCCTCCCCAAAACTAATATAGCAACTAAAAATCGATGGTTGGAAGATTACTTTCCTTTTTGGGAAGGTCTATTTTCAGGGGCTATGTTAGTTTTAACGGGGATACCCTATTGGTGAATCTTGCCAACCCGCCTCTCATATCGCAAATAGGAGTTGACCCTTTCCAGCAATACATGGCGCACAGTGTCGATTGTTGCTTCTACCTTGGCTGATAGATATATATGAAATGATGTCACCGGGTCACGAATGTCACGAATGACACGAAATGACTTCAAGTATTTTCAGAATTTTGTTAAATTCTTATGTGAACTGTCAACATGACAAGAATAAAAATAAATCATTAAACTCTATGTCTATATCGTATTATGTTCCACAATATCAGGGCCATGAATTTCTCGGCCCTTTTGTGTGTGGGATTTTTTGTCAAATTTTGGTCTGGTTGGTGCGAACCACCCACACCTAATACACCTAGTGTCATTCAAATTGCTCACATTGCTATACATCGAGTCCCATCAGTCATGTTTTGGTTGGCTTCCTGGATTCTCATCGTTGGCTGCCATCAGCGATCCCTGGCTTGGTTGAATTCATTGTCTTCGCAAGAAATGCAGGTCGTCAAGACTCCAAATATGAACAAAAAGAGATTTCACTTTACAAAAGCGACTCTTCCAGAATTGTTGAATTCATTGGAAAACTTGTGAATCTGTGTTTGTTTTTATGTTTCTTCGCGTTTTTCTCAACGTTTTTTGTTGTTAGGTGACAGATGATCGGTCTCAATTTTCTCACTGATCCGTGCATCTGCTGATCGATCATTCCCAAAAGAAGGTCCCAAAAATCGAGCAAAAAAAACCTGTAGGCCCCCAACAAACATCAACCAACCATATCTTTTCACCGTACCCATTCCCCACCATACTCCCAACAACCCCATGTTTTTTTAGAGAATTTTCTGCCGCCAAGGCGACCGGGATGACCGCGGCCATGGTGCACAATCCGCTCACCAACAATTCCACTTCTACGTGATCGCTATCGATGGATTCCACTTTTAACCGTCGTCGCTTCACCTCGCAAAGGCGATTTTTTGAGTTGAAGGGTTTCTTAAACGCCGACTTTTTGGTGCGGCGGCGGAAAAAGACACCATGCTAAACGAGGATGTTTGATGAATTTTGGGCATTGACATTGCAATTTTCATGTCAGGCAGCATCATGACCTGAAGTTGAAAGATACAATCCAGAGAAGCTCCTATTTGCAGTATTTTTTACTCGCAAATGTCCATTTCGCGCGCTACTTGCAGTGTTCTACTTTTGCAGTATGTTCTATTCATTCCTGTGTTTTGCATGCTAGTTGCTGTATTTTGTACTTGTAGATTGCAAACCCGCCTTTCCTATGCTATTTGCTGTTACTCGATGTTACTCGTATTTAGTAAAGTTGATTGCCCACTACTACTTCGGTACTAGTAAGATTTCTACTACTTCCAAAGGACTAAAGAACCAGGACACTGCAGCACAAGAGGAGGGGAATAGGGGGACAAAACAAAACATGCAAAAACATCCCAAAGCAGCTTCTCAATTCCCCCCTCGCAAGCCTCAGGCGACATATCAGAAAGTGGCATAGAAGGTCGCATGCCCCTCTTCCTCAACCAGGATGCAGAAGTTTTCAAAAAAAACAACAAAAAACACGTGAGAAACTCCAAATTGACTCAAAGTGCCATCAATAACGTCTTCACTTCCAACCCAAAAATAACTCCTGTTTGGCTCCAGTTTTGACCCCCCCCAAGGCTGTTGTGTCTCTTTCTTAGAAAAAAAAACTTCTTCTTCCCATCCACCACCGTGGACCAGCTCCCCCTTCACCTGTAGGTATCTTCCATGGCTTCCAACTCTACCAACTGACGTTGAAATCCCACATTCTCCAAGATCCAAGGTCGAACTTTTGCCTTTCCAAAACAACTTTTTGTTGTTGAAGAAATCTCAAGAAAACTTTCTTCCATCCAGAAGTTTTCAGTGTGGACTTGTTGTGGTGTAAGGGTGTAAGTCATGTCAGGCAGAATAAGATGTAACACCAAAGTTCTTTGGGTGTGTAGAGCTGGGTTTTCTCTAAATATGATAGTCTTTACAAATCATCTCGTTTTAATTCCATCTCGTTTAGCCAGATCTTCTTCCAATATCTTTATTCGAATCCTTGAATCGTTTGGGCGCTTGGAAGCATATGGAAAAATCATGGCACCGAATCTCTGTTGTTTTTCGAAAGAAATCAACATACCGAATCTTGAGTTCTTTTCCCATCGGCTCAGTTGAACAAAAGTTGTTGGAAAGTTGCAGTTGCGCGAGGCTAATTTTTCGCCACATGTAATCCCCCTGAAAACTAATGAAATCTAAGGAATATCCCCTGAAAACTGATGCTTGGAAGATGACATGTCCTTTTGACATGGTTTCTTTTCAGGGAACATTTGTTCATTTTTTTGGGCGGGGTAAACATCACAAAAACAGGTGGATTAGCCGCCTAGCCCAACATACTAAAACCCACAAGGTGATCTTAAAAACTCACCCACCCAAAAAAACTGGAACATTCATCGGAAAGCATGTTGCACAAGGATCACGGGAAACGACACAATGCACTATCACAAGGGAAATCCTTCAAACATTCCATAAAATGTAGATTGTTTCATCCCCCCCAATAATGGGGATAGCATCTAAATTTGTTTAAATGATCCATATCTCACTGCGAATCTGGGTTTCCCGGACGCAAACGGTCAAGACTTCCTCCAATGCCTTGCCATGTAGGATTTGCACAGCAATCGCCAAGGTGGCTGAACGATTTTGCCCCGCGACGCAGAAGAAGAAGACGTTTCCACCTCCGTCCGAACAAACAAAAATCGAAGATTTCATCACAATCAGGCAATGGTTGAGGTTGACGGTTGATCTTTTGGTGACACTTTTTGTGTTGTTAGAATTTTACAAAATTGCTTCTCCGTGGAATTGTAGTAACATCAGTTTTGTTTTTAGAGGAAGGCGGAGATACTCGAAATGGACCTCAAATTCAAAATTGGTTGACAACCATTCTCCTCCCCTACCATTTAATTTTCTGTTCAACAAATGATAATCCCAATTCGTGATCACATTTGTGGTCCCTGCCAGTCCTCTGCCCTTTTCGCGCCTGTTTGACGAACCTTATCGTAAAAGTTCTTGGCAGTTTCCAAGTGTTCTGAACGAACGCCAGTCTCATCATGGAGGATGGGATAACCGTAGTTGTCCTGGACTACCAACCAAGAATTACTATCTGTTTTGTAGTCGAAATCCACCCCAGAAATCAGCTTCCAACTCACTCAACCAAATGCTTTGCACAAAACACAAAAAAAAAACAATATCACTTGTATCACCATTTTTCTCCAATGAACCTCTGCGCCCATAGCGGTTTGATTTGTCATATCTTTTTCCTGTTTTTGTTGACCACCTAATTCACCACCCCTGGAATTTCAGAAGGAAAACGCCTACAATCAAATATTAGCAAACCGTTGCAAGAGACATCATAGACTAGACATCTTGAACACCTTCGACGTTTTTCTCCTGGTTTACATTGGTGAAGCCATAGGTAATGCCTGGTGTGTCATGCCAATTTGGTGGTCACCAATGTGGGGGGAATTTCCCTGCTTTCATTTAGTACCCCGAAAACTAAGAGCTGAAGCACCTGGTGTTCGGATGGTACAATTTCAGGGGCTTGGAGTGTACATCAATGAATCTAAGTCAGTGCAAGCTTATCATATTGGGAAGACTCTTCCAACAAAAACAGCGTTGAAGACTGACAGACGCTCAAACTGGGACTTTTCACGTCGGATCCGGATCTTCCTGATAATTGCATCTTTTCTTGCAACATCATTCCGTTGCTTTGGTATGTTGCAAAAATTCCCAAGGCCCTTCCAATTTTTTTGAGAAAAACAGGTGCAAGTTCCAACTTGATGCAACCCCCATCCATTAAACCCCCAACCCCCCTACCGTTGGCAGTGTAGACATCCAAGTTCAAAGAGCTGATACCCGTCGGTGCACAGTTCAGCGCACCCGTAACCTGAAAGTCAAATTCGGTTGGGCTTGCATCTCGCACAAACTATACCACCTCGAAAATGGCGCAATTCCCACGTATTGTTTGATCACGGTGCTTTAGGGAGTTGCGCCATCTACTTTCAACCGTTAAATAGTTGTTTGTTTGTTTGTTCATTGGTCGGTTCATTCCTTCGGATTTTTTCCATCAACACCGTAGTTATTACCCAGTTGTTCACCAGTTTGAAATCAGGAACAACTGAATATAATGTACGGATGGGATCCTTATTTATCAAAAAGAGCTTGATGAAATCCAAACAGACAAACTGTAGGCAAAATGAAGAATTCAAAACGTGACAGGTCTTGAAAAAAAAATGTAAGATTAATACCCTTTCAATCGCCGAAACTAAACAAAATCGGAAAAAAAACGATCTTTACGTATAAACTGAATACCCATTCAATAGCTGAAACTACAAGAAAGATCTTTTGCAGTTGTTTTTCCTCCCATTCATGTTTCATCACCATTTGGTACCTCGCAAAAAATTTAGTGTCAAATTTCTTTGTTACGTGTAAGAGAATTCAAAATCATTGCTTGTCTTGTTGAAAATTTGCTGCCCTACTTTTGAAAAAAATGTTAGTGTGTGTGCCAAACCCCTCCCATTAATCCAGACAGAATCAGCCGCTTCACGCAGGTGCGCGGGTTTCGTATGTACTTTCGATTCGTTGGGATATGAAGAAAACCAAGAATCGTTGACAACTACCTACTGTGGGGCAAAACTCTTTTTCGATGAAACAATTATACCAGCATAGACCACAGATAGAATAAACCAATTTTTGTCTTATCAATGTAGAGGAAGGTGTAACGGAGAACGGTGTAACACTCTGGTGCATTTCGCAATTTTAAGACATTTTTTTGGTTACAACAACAACAACAACAAACTACTTACTACTACTACTACTACTACTACTACTACTGCTACTGCTACTACTACTACTACTACTACTACTACTACCACCACTACCACCACTACGACGACCATCATTATTGAAAACATAGGGCACGCGCAATCGAAATCAGTTTTCCTTTTTTTGGTGCGCGTGAGATTTCCATGAACCACCGGGGCCGCCCACCCTCCGACATGCGGCCTGAATCAATCTGATTGATGTGAAAGCGGAGCGACTCAGAAAAAGGGTGGTGGGACCTCACTGCTCAGTCGGAACAAGTCCGAGGCTGCAAGAGTCGCGACGCGCGGACTAAGCTGCTGCGGAAGCAAGGGTGGTTTTGTTGAAGCATTCGCACCCGGTGATTCCATCACACACAACATGCACACACACACAGGTGCAGTCTTCCATGAAGACTATTGGTTTATGATAAACCGCTCGAAGCTCGAACTCCTCCTCCTCCTCCTCCTCCTCCTATCGATGTGTCAGTTTCAAGAACTTATGGAGCGTACCCCATAATTTGTGTGGTCCGTTAGCAATAAAACATGTCGCACAATCAAAAAAAATGAGGAAATTATTTGAGGCTATCCACTCTACGTATAATTTTCTTTCACAATAAGATTATTGGAAGTACCACCTTGAAGAAAAGGCCCAAAAAGGCAGATGGAATGATCTTGTGGAATGAAATCCAAAGTCTCACCAACAAGAAGATTTCCCATTACCAATTGCTACTGTAAGTGAAAGCACAATAAGGGGTATAGAAGTGGTATATATTGACATTAGATAGCACCTACTACCCATACAAATTCCAAGAACATTGAAACAAGCCTCGAGCGCACGCTTTCTGTCTCGGCGGCGTTGATTTCTCTGACCCTGCGTCTCGCGGCTTCTGTTCGTGGATCTCAGCAGAGTGCCAAAAAAGCAAACGGCGGCAAACACATCAAAAGCAAAAAGTAGCACAAACACATCAAGAATCTGCTTAGGGGGCCCCCATGACACTGTTTCATCATTTCTGGATTGATCATCCATCTCCACGTGATGAACCATATATTTTTTTTTTGATTGGGCTCCCCTAAGCACATTCTAAACGTTATTGTGCTGCTAAAAAAGGCTGAGAGCATCTGGGACAATTCCAGGCCTTAAACACGATTGCGCTGAAATCTCGACCCATCAGGATTCTCCTGATGGCCTGGCCAGAGAAGGGTGTGTTCCCCAGTCACAAAAGTTTGCTGGCCCCGCGTTGTTAATGCTTGGCCCAAACAGTTTGCGAGCTGCTTGTTCTTCATGGAAGCTTTCACATCAATCTTCAAATGATTTGAAGCAGAAGCGGTGAAAGATGGGCCCACTAGTGATAAGTTGTGGGATGCAACACGCACAGAACCCCTTTCCATGGGGATTGAACAAATACGGTCGAATCTAACAAGCGGCAATTACCCATCATCCTTACAAAGAAGCAAAAAGAACGACTGTACTGGGCCATCTTTCAATCACGACGACCAATCAAAAATGGCTCAAAATCCCGGCATAAATAGCAAAAGCTGTTCCACATGAAGTAAAACGTCCCAAATCATCGACCGTTCACAAACAAATTAGGATTTCACCATCTGGCGCTTAGAGGTCTTAGGCGGCCCTTTTCTCAACTGTGTTCCCTACTTGGATGATCCAGGAATCTCATACTTTGTTGCGTATGGCGATCATGTATTTCCTGTTTACCTGAGGTGATATACCAATCAAGAGTAGTCTCAGCAGAGCATGGTGAAGTTCTAGGAATCATGATCAACATCTGCGCCATCTCCTGGGCAGAAATTACGACAAAAAAACCAGGATCAATTTTTACTCTTCCCGAGAGTTCTGATGCAAAGTTTCAACTTTTACTTATACAATCTTGTCTATATACATATACGCGGGCGCCGACTCCGACTTTTGCGGGCTCGCGCAGCCTGCAATCAAGTCATCCCAAAGACTCAAAGATTTTGCCCTGAGGCCTGGCGGGCGCTCAACTCACGAAGACACTCTTCCCGAGCAAGCGCTGATGAGATCCGACGCAAAATCTTCCGAATGGTTCTGCAGTTTCAGATTTTACCTATACAATCTTACCTATTACATACTCTCACATACTTCAATTCCATGTTTTCGTTCTGAATCGCTATCCTCCCTACGCATGTGCCCTTATCACCACATGGAAGAGATATGTGTATTCAAATCGATGACAATGCCGTTGAATCTGCTACACTTAGTGCCACGCGCGGCGGATCCGTAGGGCAATGGTGCCACTTTGCACACGCCCAAAACCCGACAAAGAATATTGGCCCAACAACATTGACAAACACAAATTAAGATTTGTATGGTACCCAAGTAGTCGTACTACAAGTACAAGAGTACCCGAAAATGCGCACAAAAAACTTTCAATTTTTGAGATTGATAAGCTTGCCGCCGATTCCCTAGAAACAACTATTACTTGGACGATGACAGCATGACAAATTTCAAATTTCAAAAGAAACAAACTGCAAGGATCACCAATCCCCTGTTCTACTGTCCCGTTTCGTGCATCTATTCTGTCCTTCTTCTTTTGTGCCCGCATCACAAGGGGTTGAAGTGGTGTGGTTAGATGCCTATGAGTGGCCAGTGGATAATCTTGAACGGCTTGACTCTCTGCTGAGATTACAAAGAAGACTTCCAAACTTCTAACACGACATGATCAACAGGTGGGTCGTGAGTCGTATAGCCTACGCACAGCTAATTCCACGTCCTTTCGCAGGTGGCTAATCATCAGAACGGTGATCAGAACCCCATGGCGAAAGCCCTTCCAAGCAAAAAACTTTGTTGGTGGCACCCGCCGCCAACAATAGCCACACTCGGACCCACACTTGGGTCGTGAGTCGCAAAGCCACTCACTGAGGCTGGCACTCACAAGCCAAACCGGCGGGCACATTCCCATGCAGCCGGAACAGGTTCCAAACAAATTGCAACACAAGAAATGAAGATGCACAAATTCCCATGCAGCCGGCGGTGAGCAATCAGAACCCCATGGCGAAAGCCCATCCTGGGTCCATACATTGCAGGCGGTGCTGGATTTTTCCATGAACAATATGCCTATCATTTTCCCAACAATGAAACAACTACCTTGAAAGAAATAAGGCCCCAACTTTCCCAAATGGCCTTTGAAACCCCACCGTGCGGCTTTCTTCTCTGGCGGTTGGCCCACCGTGTTCGCCCCATTGGAAGAAAGAATGCAAAAGCTTAAAATTTTCGCTGGGCGTTTGCCCGACGGGTTCGCGCCATTGGACCTCAGCTTCAAAGCCATGCATCTTCGAGGCGTTGAATCTGAAACGCGGAAGAATCACGCAATGCTGCCACCATTCATACACTTGACTCATCAAAAGATGATATATCTCATGATACAATTTGATAGAATAGGATTTACGTAAGACAACGCAGTCAAGTAAGTCCAATTTGAGATGATGTGGATTAGGTCTGTACTACTAGTACTACTAGTGCTTCTACTACTACTTCTGCTACTTACTACTCTTACTCTTACTACTACTACTACTACTACTTCTACTACTAGTACTACTACTACTGCTACTACTATTGATACTGCTACTGCTACTGCTACTACTTCTACTACTACTACTACTACTACTACTACTCCAGCTGCTACTACTACTACTACTACTACTACCCCCACTGATACTACTACTACTCCTACTCCTACTGCTACTACTACTACTACTACTACTACTACTACT
>DF241225.1:0-63891 GCA_000507305.1 Breviolum minutum Mf 1.05b.01 | reverse complement strand
ACATGAGGCCCAATAATGTACATGGTGTTTTCAGAGGACACCCATTTTATAAAGTCTTGGCTGCTGGGACCCAAAATGTTTATGAAATGGCTGGTTGGTACATGAGGCCAAATAATTTACATGGTGGTTTGAGAGGACACCCATTTTATAAAGTCTTGGCTGGTGAGAAACCATGTTATTTTTGTTTTTCAACACTCCAAAATGTTTATAAAATGGCTGGTTGGTACATGAGGCCCAATAATGTACATGGTGTTTTCAGAAGACACCCATTTTATAAAGTCTTGGCTGCTGGGAACTTATTTTTTTAAACACCCGACATGTGTATAAAATGGCTGGTTGGTACGTGAGGCCCAATAATGTACATGGTGTTTTCAGAGCACACCCATTTTATAAAGTCTTGGCTGCTGGGAATCCATGTGTTTTGTTTTTGTAACAGTCAAACTGTTTATTAGATGGCTGCTTGGTACATGAGTCCCAGTAATCTACATAGAGGACACCAATTTTTATAAATCATTGAGAGCACATCCCAAATAAGAACAAAAAGGATACCACTCACTGTACTGTACCGAAAGATGAAGGGTACCATTTTGATAGATTGTCTTATTTGAAAGTTATTTTTCAAGGATTTTGATAGATTTTTTCATTTGAAAGCTATTTTTCAAGGATTTTTAAAGATTTTCTCATTTGAGAGTTATTTTTCAAGGATTTTGATAGATTTTCTCATTTGAAAATCATGTTTCAAGGATTTTGATATATTTTCTCATTTGAAAATAATTTTTCTAGGATTTTGATAGGTTAGGTTGTTTCTTACCGTAGTAGTTGTCCTAGCTCAAGATGAGTTACCTTCACCTTCAATTCCCGATGGTTTGCCTTCAATGTTTACCTTCAATTGCCAATGGCTGTCTTTAATACATTCAGCTATGCCAAGACGAGCGATGCTGGGCGATGCTTCAACCGCCTGCTGTAGAGGCCAACACAGCACCAAAAAGTGCTCTTTTTAAGCGAACTAGTTGAATCAAAAGAATCCTTATATAAAATGCCCATTCACCCATTCACTTCAGGGTGCTAGATTAAAAGTGCATGTTGGAAATTTATGAAATGCATTGTCAACATATTGACCACTTTTTGATCAACCAATCAAAACCCTTATAAAATGCCAATCCATTGTCTACCCCCGACCATGAAAGGGCTCAGTATATAAAATGCCAATCTTGTCCAAATAGATGACTTATAAAATGGGCCCTGGAACAGCAATTTATAGGGTGTTGGGAAATGTATAGGGGTGTTTTTATGGGGGATACTACTTCTACTTCTGGTACTATTATTATTATTACTACTACTAGAACTTCCACCACCACCTCTCCACCCACACCACAGGGCGGGGGGGGGGTACCATACGTACTCCTTGATTACTCCTGGCGATCACTGGAATCCTCAAAGGGGGCCGCACCCAACACATCCCCCCACCCATTGGATCCATGGGACGAACAATATATTTACCTACACCATCCAAATCCACCAAATGTAGGTAAATATACCATTCATTCCATGGATGCTTTGGATTACACTCCCTGAAACTAACAGTTCGCACCTGAAAATGGATGGTTGGAATACTATATACTTTCCTTTTGGGGTTGGAAAGGTCTATTTTTCAGTGGCTTTTACTGGTTCGCTTCAGGGAGGTATATACCATTTGTCCCATGGATCAGTCATGCCGATACCAAGGAACTCCCAAGCTGACCAAGGTGCGTACGTCACTGGCATGTTTCTTGTTGCCCACGAAGAGGCCTTCACCCACCTAACGCTGAAACACCCAAAGTCCCCATCCCAAAAAATGCCCAAAGTCCTTCAAACCACAAAACACTTCAAGGAATGAAGACAATCTCAAGACGTTCAAAAAAAAACAACGGGTTTACTATGTTTTTTTTGAAAGCAAACACAAATGCCGCTTTGAACCTCAATCCCTTTTAATTTCATGCACCTGTGAAGGACAGGTATCAGAGGTGTCTACAGCAAGAGGCTGAGCCACAAGGCGTCGCAAGGACTCCAGCTTCTTATCCATGTAGGCCTTCCAAATCCCAACACGCAAGCAGCGTCAAAAGGCATGAAACCCATCGAAGTCCTGCATTTTCATCCTTGCTTCTGTCTAACGGCCTTCCACTCTTGAGGCCGCCTTAATCAACTAATGCTTCATACAATTGATGATTCGTTTTAGAGACACCCGTTGTAGTTGCCATGGTATTCAATGGTGATGTTTCACAGTTCCAAGTTATAGGCAAAGAACGACTACGTTGCCACCGAGCCCACCGCCCACCTGAGTTAGGTCAAGTTTGACCTCTGGTTTTCCATTGCCAGGCTCCATGTCTGTTGAAGGTAGATATTACAGATGGGAATTGTTGAGTAAGCTACCCACATTTGTTTGGGGGAAAGAAAGATGAACAACACAGTAAAACAACATTCATGGAAACACCGTTTTGATCGACTATGTTTGGACATTCAAGGACTTCAATATGCATTCTCTGCACCTTGTTTCTGGCCAAATGCCATATAAGCATCTGGCAATCGATTTCACAATGTTCTCTTCAGCTACTTCAGCTGTTTTCTGGATTTCACTTGGTGATCCTTGACTATGTTTCAGCAGCTGCGGTTGTGAAGGTTGACAAGGAAAGGTCAGCTACAAACGAAAATGCTTCAGTATCGACCTCTTTCTGATGACTTATTGATTCGATATGATTGAATTTCATCAACATAATAATCTAACAATCAAATTATGTCTTCCACAGTTCCTATCTATATGTTTGACCATCTTGCACAAAAACTTCACCTGGATCTTCCAACATGTTCAACAGCAAGAAACAGTTAGTTCTACGTCATACGTCAAGTTATAAAAGTGTTATATTTCACTCACTTTCCAAAACATCAATGTCTGAAACAAGTTCAACAAATAAAACATGTTTCAGATTCCAAATCATCTACAACAAATATAGTTATCCTTCAACCACTTTCCAAAAACCCGGTGTTTTTCATCCCCAACCCACCCCTCAAAAAAATCCACCGCCTGCCGCGTCCCCGGATCCCGGTGTTCTAAACGAGCTTCCGCCAACTGAATGGCCTGGTGACGACAGGAGGTTTGGATCATGGGAGGTGTTTTTTTGGGAAGGGGAAAAAAGTCAAGATGTTCAGGGTGACTGTTGTTTTTGGAATGTTCATTGTTGTGAAACCTTTCAAATATTAAGGTGTCATTAAGGTTGGTAAAAAGAAATTCCAAAGGTTTTTGTTTTCGAGTTTTTTTTTCCAAGTGGACTGTCTCCTGAAATAAACACTATATGATGTATAGGTATAACTTCATAAAGAGATGTTCTTGATACCATTGATACCACGAATTTTAATCGTAAATTTCGTATTGCCAATACGTCCAATAAACGCAATTCCATCAATCATCACCTCATGATTTGGTGTTTAAAATGATCGGCAAGGAGAGTGTTGCAGTTCCGAATCACGAAAGAGACCATGGCCAAGCAAACAAAAAGCCACCAAATTGAAAATGCGAATGGAAGATCTGAACTGAATTCATGTGGCTGTTTGAATGAATTGTTAAGGTTCACAACTCACAACTTAAATGGACAAAAAAGAAGTGCCGTCAGAATCCCGACGTCATTGCTCGTATTTTTTTTAGGGGAGCCTGGGGGCTACCATGGCAGCTGCCATCTGATTTTTTGTCTGCGAATTGAAGTGCTTGGTATGTTTGCCAAACTCTATTTTGGAGCATTTGCAATCCCATAATGTTCGTGATCTGTACACTGTACATTCAAATCAGTGGATCACTTGCTCTGATCTGGAACAACTCTTGAATCTGTCTGATCTGTTTTTCTCGCTACCCAGCAGAAATCATGAGAACTCTGCCAAGAAAGTAGCATTTGGAAATCTGTGACTTATCAGGCTGGTGTCTCACGGCTTCCAGCAACCGGAGTTTCCACCCTTTCTCCACCTTAAGCTGCAACAAAGTGGGCAATGAAAATCATTGGTGCCAGACCTGTCTCTTTCCCGCATTTTTGGTGCTCGACCTCTGGAACTTCTCACTCTTCTGTAGCTTCTTCCAATGTCTTCGAAGATATCTGTCATGACAAGGATCTGCTGGTAGTGGAAGCAACTTGGAAGTCTTTTCGTTTTGCAGCAAGTCCTCTACCACTTCCAATCTTACCAAAGCTGCTTGCCACAACACAGGTCCCAAGCGCTTCAACCGATCTGCACAAGAGCGATCCTGGTCCAAAGGATTGGATGCCATGGCGAACGTTGCTGGAAGAGAAGCAGATCTTCGGGTGTCAATCAGCTGGAGCCCAATGTGTTAGCAAGAAATCTGAAGGCAGGTAACAAAAATTCACCACGAAGTGCCTGATATATCAAACATGTTGAAAAGTTTCATCCTGCCTTTGAAAAATGCATGGAGATCTCATCTTACCCATGGAAATCTCAGGCCCCCATGGAATCTCCCAAGGCCCAACCTTCCGGTGCCCCACTCCACAGAGTTCGGCCATGCCATAGATGGCTGCCATACGTGGCAAGGGATCAAAATCCTGGCTGCCGAAGAAGTGGTTCATGAGATTTCATAAGCATCATAAAAATAGCTGCCAATCTGTAGGCTGATTCCACTTACCATCTTATTTTTTGGCACAAATGGATTTTGTAAATACAAATCACCCCGCC
Organism: Breviolum minutum Mf 1.05b.01; assembly: GCA_000507305.1. NCBI lineage: Eukaryota > Dinophyceae > Suessiales > Symbiodiniaceae > Breviolum > Breviolum minutum. The sequence continues at coordinate 59,187 of DF241225.1, read as the reverse complement.
TCCACAACTAACACACGTCCAACAGACTGCAGATCAAATCTCAAAGGAAATGTTTGAGTTCTACCATGTTCCACCAACTTGTTCCACAAACTTTTTCCCCCGTGGCACTGACCACCAACTCCCTTCGTTCTTGGCCTCCAGCATCCGTCCCAGCTTGCGCAGTGATGGCAAATCATTGGTTGTGGCAGTCAAGGCCAACGAGTCCGTTGCCGCCTGCGTGTATTTTCAAACAACACATGGCCGGTACCGGTACAATCCCTGTTTTGGGGGACCCCCCCAAAGTTCCATCCATCATGGCTTTCGGGGGCTTTTGCTGTGAACAAAAACACTTGGCTGGGTACCCCTATGTATGCATGGGTAGTAGTGATATGAGCCGCAGCATGATTGCAAGATATTTCAAGCATTTCCTCTCAGGATGTTAAACATACGTCCCAAAAGTTCTGTCTTTTGAACTTCAGCACTTTGTTCAATGTTACATAATGTTACAGGGGTGCAAGACATACTTTCTACAGGCCAGTAGGTATAGGGAGAGGCATACTTCTAGCTGCGGAAAACCTTATGTCTGTACGCTAGAAATCATATGTAGAAAGAGTACTTTTTGCCACCTCCTACCCAATCCGCACCTTCCGCACAATCCACGACCTGCACGTGTCAACCCCATCCATTGCCCAACATGTCGCAACAGCTGCTGACCCGCTGTGGAAGCTACGCATCTGACGAGGGAAACGAAAAAAAAAAACAATGATATGCGCCTGTCATCACATGCAGTCTTCTCCAGCTCAATGCTGTGCTGATCGCCCTTCTCCTGGGTCATCATAAAATTCGCAAAATTCACCGGTGAACAACATTGAACAACACATACGCATAAATAATCACAACTATTCAAAATCCAGCTTCATTCAAGAATTTGAAGGTGGCAACAAAAGAATCAAGCACAAAAAAGGACCCAATAACTCACCCCTTCCAACAGGCCATGGCATGTCGTTGTTGTCGTTGTCGTTGTTCGGCCCTGTTGGTTTTCTGAGATCCCCCGGCAGCGATCTTCGCCACGGCTACCACTGCGGCACGGCGCACGGACTCGTGCCAGTCGTCCAGCCTGCAGTGTCCAAGGTTTACCACGCGTTCCATGAATATCAGATTTTTCTTGGAGGATCATCCCGTTTAGCAAATAGTTTGCAACCACAGTTAGTTTTTGTCCCCTAACTAACTGGGGGGTTCTCCTTCCTAATGGCTTTTTCATGGCTTATAAATGGGGGTTACTAACTACACTTACTAAGTGGGCTGATCCTCCAAGTACCCTGCCTTTCCTGGGCCTGTGAAAATATTAGTACGTGAAAGATAATGAACATTTCTTCCAAATCACCCACATAATATTGATACATTGAAAATTATATAGCTCCCCGAAAAAAAAAGGTCAGGGACTGCGTAATATCTTGGAATGAAGCTCTCGAATCTTTTTGTCCACATCTTTTCCAAAAGATTGTGAGAGTTCATCCATCTATTCCAACAACAACCAACAACAAAAATAAAAAAGATTGGATCAAAGGTGAAATTCAAACAAAATCAGCCTATCAATCTTCATCAAAAAAATCAAACCCCTTAGGAAGGTCTCCAAATCCCACCCCAAGCCTGGGCGAGATCCACTCAATGGCTTCTTGGCTACCCTTGGGCACTAGAGCTGCAATAGCCTGGCTGAAATCGGAAATCTTCACAGGGCTTGGGTTTGGAATGAAATTCACGTCTTGAGCAATGAGCATAAGTAGAATGAAAATATATAAATATATACATTCATATGCATATATGAGCGACGGCTTTTATTAATCATATTTTGAAAGGCCGCATTTGCTTGGGTTACTCCCTACCTCGTTCAATTAACTTTTAGTCTTGAAGCATGTTCTTGGAAAAATGGTGACCTCGTCTTCCAGCGCTGGTCTTTTTTCTCAATACTCGAGACATGTATGGGGATAGATGACCCTTATGTTAAGAAACCTCGTTGGCGAAGAAACTGAAAGCCATCTCAAAAATGATAAAAGACGGACTAGCTGAAGGGATGGTCACCAGGAAGCTGTGTGTGGAGGTTTTGGACCTCGTTTTGACCTCGTTTCAGACCTCGTTTTTTTCAGGGCATCATGAATAGAAACGTGCCAACTAGACTAGAGTCCACATGGCTAGACTAGAGTCAACAAAGCGAGCCAAACTAAAAACTGCAAAGCAGCACCAACCGTCTCAAAAGTCCAAATCACTGACATGTTGTTACTTACTACCTCGTTTTTGGGTTACCCCCTACCTCGTTCCCATAGGCACGGTGGATTTGAAAAAAAAAATGTTTCCATCCACAAGCTATTCCTTTCTTTTCCAAATAAAGGCGGCTGTTGAAAATACATGATAGATGAATGAATTGGATCAAGCTATTGTCTTCACCAAAAAAAAGGGAAAAAACACTTTGCTTTTTCCTCTTCCAACAGAGTCAACAACTCATCCAACCTTGATAGCCGACTCTCGAACAGTGCCCATCTGATCCTGAGGAAACCCATCACGGGCGGGGTTTCGGGGCCCCAATGGCTTGGTTTGGATATTATCTAATCTCTCCTGCATGTTACATTGACATACATTGACAGTATATGTTAATAGACCTTTTCATATCCAACAAAAACAAGATCTTTTCTTCATTTGAACCAACACTTGTTGATGTGACGTCAACCAACTTCGGCCTCCAGCAACGCTTTTGCCGCGTCCAAGGTGTCCGTGCAGTTCTCAGCGCATGAAAACGTCCCAACGAAAACGGGGAGGGTTCTAGATGTTTTAGTGACATCGTGGACAAACCACGCATAATATATCTATAATATGTACATATCGCATGTATGTCTACATACCAATGTCTTTCAAAGCTAAAAGAGCTCTAGCAAAGTCTTTTAAACCTCAGTTTTGTTCTTACCAGGTGGTGCATAAAATCCCCCACAGTCACTACTGCAGTATCATTGATCTACATCGAAAACCTGAACAAACCATCTAAATCATGTAAGCACTTGGAAACGATAAACAACTCTGAGCCCAAACACTTGGACATCATCTTATAGCACTTGAAAAAAATCTGTTTGGAAAACTTGGAAACTTCCAAAAACTTTCCAAAATTCTTTGGTCCCAGTTACACTCTTGGCACGTGAGGCCATCGTGTCGATGGCAGCCCTACGCACCTTGGGGTCTTTCACTCATGGAACGTGAAAATCGCTGCGGCCGCCCCGAGATTGGGGTAAGACACCATGCATTTTTTGGGAGCCTACACTAATACCTGAAAAAACAACCATCAATTTGAGAGTTGGAGGTGTTTTTGGTGCTTTTATTTCCCAGAATCTACGGAGGTATCACCGATGGTTTGTTGAGTTTTGGTAGAGTTCTGATGAATTGTGGTGTATTCATTTGCCGGAAAATAAGGGGTATTCTGCTATTTCATGAAGAAAAAAACTTGGAAATATACTATGAACACCAGTTTCTGACCCCCTTCACCCTTGACAAGATAAACGTGCGTAGACACAAGGTAAACACTGTAGATTCAAACTGGATCAATGCTCTGTCGACTTTGAAGCGCTCAGATTGAGGTTCGAATGGAAAATGCTGCATGTAGATACTGCTGATGGTTCAGAAATCCGGCTAACCAGTTGATGTGGTAAATACCCCATTATTTACAGGGTTTTATACGTCCCAGGTGGTGCAGGATTTCTTCCATCAACAGTATCGTGAACCAATGAGACATCTACAAAGACATAGTGATTTGATATGAGAGAGACAATGATACGTATATGTATATAAAAATACAATGTGAAACATCTATATACAATCTATGCTTAAAAAATCTACACAGTGATCAGTATATGAATTCAATCATATTGCTTTGAAGTACTCAGAATGGGAGTCTAATTCTATGCAATTATCTTGTCTGGGTTCAATCAATAAGACCTTTACGCAAGAAAAAAACCGGAGAAGAAACATCATCTTTCGCCCACTGGAGCGGATTTAGCATCCCCACACCCCAGTCACTATCCTTCAACCTTTCACGCACAGCCAAATCCACCTGCACCGCTTTCGACGTCCAACATGTGGCTCCAGGTCGAAGGATTTTTTTGCAGGATACTGAATGGCTGATATGAAGGGATTGATTTTAAACACAAAAAACCTATCATTTTGATGCTTGTTGAAGGGACTGAACATTTTTTCAAAAAAAATCAACACGAAAGGGATGCTCTCCCATTGTTAGAGAACTGAAACAAGAACTGAGTCCAATCAATGCAGTCCTCAAGATCCACTATAGATCCTCCAAACGTCCAAAGGTTAGAACGACGTCCCCCCCAAAAAGAAAAACAAACACTCTGAGGAAACTTGTAACATGTAACGACCATTAACGACCCACGAAAATTCCACCAACGTTCATGTCTACGATTTCTTGTGGCTTCTTCTCAAATTCACTGGTCATAAAGACTCAATTCCGAACAGCATCTTCTAAGTGTTCCATATGTTCCATATAGTAATCCCCTTAGTCTTCATCCAATAAACCCTGCTGTGGTTGACCCACTGGAACCTCCAAGTCTAAAGCATTGCCTCTTGTTGCCTCATGCAGTGGAGAGCCCTATCTGAAAGAGAAAAAGGCGCCACCATGCAGCACTGGAAAAAATGGGGAGTGCCAAAGAAGACAAGGTTGTCAAACAACAAAAAAGTATGGATCTACCATTATGTGCCCGAAGATTTTCAGAATCAGTGGATCTTCCCAATTCCTCTGACACCAAAGGTGTGCATATCACGCGGATGCATGTGTGCCGCCCTATCCAACCGAGAAACTCAGATTCGATTGGATTGCTGGTAACCATCCCTCTGTCCCTCTGGCGGTAAGGAAAACTCTGCGCATTGTGTTTGTCACGCATGTCTCCAGCTTCCAGAAGTTCTTACTTTGCCACACTGGTTCCAAGCAGAAATGGTATCTGATTCCCATTCTGTCTGACACAAAGCGGGCATCTTCAAGAAGTCTGCGCAAACGCGTGCAATTGCACTTGCACTCCAAATCAAATATCATCTGATGTTTGCTGGGCGTGTTTCCAAGCTAATTATCCTTTCTACATGTCACACGCCCACAGCAGACTGCTGCCTCACAAATGTAATCAAACGTCTTTGGCACAGTTCACCATTTGCAAAGCTCCCAGAGGCTCTGTCTTTATCTGTCTTTCTTGCAGTACAGAGAACATGCCAGAAATTGACACATGTCTCCAGCTTCCAGAAATATTCGCTGTGCCCGCTCGTTCCAAGCAAGAGTGACATCTAAAATCCGGCAATCTGCCTGAATCAAAGCGGAAGAGATGTGTTGACTAGGTGGAAAAATTGTGACCAACATGCAGAATCACAAACATGATCATGAGTAATGCTCATTAATTTCATGGTCATTCATTGAAACTGATTTATGAAGGATATTTGCGACCTAATATGCATCAGCGTCAACCAATCATAATCTGTCCGAATCTCTGAAAACACTTTTGAAAAAAAAACATTTGCCCTTCAGCAAACGTGGTGCAGTCGACATTCCTGAGATCATTTGAATTTTCAGATAATACTGTTAGTGGATATAAACGTATTTATGTCATCTTATGTCCGGTCAATACCCCCTCTGTCCCTCTGGCGGTAAGGAAAACTCTGCGCATTGTGTTTGTCACGCATGTCTCCAGCTTCCAGAAGTTCTTACTTTGCCACACTGGTTCCAAGCAGAAATGGTATCTGATTCCCATTCTGTCTGACACAAAGCGGGCATCTTCAAGAAGTCTGCGCAAAAGCGTGTAATTGCATCCCCTTTTAAAGAAGGCTGCATCAAAATGTAGCTATGCACTTATAAAATTATCAGTCTTAGAGCTCAAGTATGTATGCAGCAAACATCGAAAGTCTGAGCAAGAGCTGGGAGCTCTCTGCTTGCACTCCAAATCAAATATCATCTGATGTTTGCTGGGTGTGTTTCCAAGCTAATTATCCTTTCTACATGTCACACGCCCACAGCAGACTGCTGCCTCACAAATGTAATCAAACGTCTTTGGCACAGTTCACCATTTGCAAAGCTCCCAGAGGCTCTGTCTTGATCTGTCTTTCTTGCAGTACAGAGAACATGCCAGAAATTGACACATGTCTCCAGCTTCCAGAAATATTCACTTTGCCCGCTCGTTCCAAGCGAGAGTGACATCTAAAATCCGGCAATCTGCCTGAATCAAAGCGGAAGAGATGTGTTGCCTAGGTGGACAATTGTGACCAACATGCAGAATCACAAACATGATCATAAATAATGCCCGGCCCATTCATTTCATGGTCATTCATTGAAAATAATCTTTGAAGGATATTTGCGACCTAATATGCATATTGTATCAAATTGTGCATATCAGAGTCAACCTATCATAATCTATCCGAATCTCTGAAAACACTTTTGAAAAAAAAACATTTGCCCTTCAGCAAACGTGGTGCAGTCGACATTCCTGAGATCATTTGAATTTTCAGATAGTACTGTTAGTGGATATAAACGTATTTATGTCATCTTATGTCCGGTCAATACCCCCTTTGTCCCTCTGGCGGTAAGGAAAACTCTGCGCATTGTGTTTTTGGCGCATGTCTCCAGCTTCCAGAAGTTCTTACTTTGCCACACTGGTTCCAAGCAGAAATGGTATCTGATTCCCATTCTGTCTGACACAAAGCGGGCATCTTCAAGAAGTCTGCGCAAAAGCGTGTAATTGCATCCCCTTTTGTAGAAGGCTGCAGAAAAGGAGCTATGCACTTATCAAATTATCAGTCTTAGAGCTCAAGTATGTATGCAGCAAACATAGAAAGTCTGAGCAAGAGCTGGGAGCTCTCTGCTTGCACTCCAAATCAAATATCATCTGATGTTTGCTGGGCGTGTTTCCAAGCTAATTATCCTTTCTACGTGTCACATGCCCACAGCAGACTGCTGCCTCACAAATGTAATCAAACGTGTTTGGCACAGTTCATGATTTGCAAAGCTCCCAGAGGCTCTGTCTTTACCTGTCTTTCTTGCAGTACAGAGAACATGCCAGAAATTGACACATGTCTCCAGCTTCCAGAAATATTCACTTTGCCCGCTCGTTCCAAGCGAGAGTGACATCTAAAATCCGGCAATCTGCCTGAATCAAAGCGGAAGAGATGCGTTGCCTAGGTGGACAATTGTGACCAACATGCAGAATCACAAACATGATCATAAATAATGCCCGGTCCATTCATTTCATGGTCATTCATTGAAAATAATCTTTGAAGGATATTTGAGACCTAAAACAATACATATTGTATCAAATTGTGCATATCAGCGTAAACCTATCATAATCTGTCCGAATCTCTGAAAACACTTTTGAAAAAAAACATTTGCCCTTCAGCAAACGTGGTGCAGTCAATATTCCTGAGATATTTGATTTTCATATCTCACTGTTATTGGATATAGACCTCCTTATGTCCGTTCAATACCCCCTCTGTCCCTCTGGCGGTAAGGAAAACTCTGCGCATTGTGTTTGCGACGCATGTCTCCAGCTTCCAGAAGTTCTTACTTTGCCACACTGGTTCCAAGCAGAAATGGTATCTGATTCCCATTCTGTCTGACACAAAGCGGGCATCTTCAAGGAGTCTGCGCAAACACGTGCAATTGTATCCCTTTTATAGAAGGCTGCAGAAAAGTAGCTATGCACTTATCAAATTGTCAGTCTTAGAGCTCAAGTATGTATGCAGCAAACATAGAAAGTCTGAGCAAGAGCTGGGAGCTCTCTCCTTGCACTCCAAATCAAATATCATCTGATGTTTGCTGGGTGTGTTTCCAAGCTAATCATATATCCTTTCTACATGTCACACGCCCACAGCAGACTGCTGCCTCACAAATGTAATCAAACGTGTTTGGCACAGTTCATCATTTGCAAAGCTCCCAGAGGCTCTGTCTTGATCTGTCTTTCTTGCAGTACAGAGAACATGCCAGAAATTGACACATGTCTCCAGCTTCCAGAAATATTCACTTTGCCCGCTCGTTCCAAGCGAGAGTGACATCTAAAATCCGGCAATCTGCCTGAATCAAAGCGGAAGAGATGTGTTGCCTAGGTGGACAATTGTGACCAACATGCAGAATCACAAACATGATCATAAATAATGCCCGGCCCATTCATTTCATGGTCATTCATTGAAAATAATCTTTGAAGGATATTTGCGACCTAATATGCATATTGTATCAAATTGTGCATATCAGAGTCAACCTATCATAATCTATCCGAATCTCTGAAAACACTTTTGAAAAAAAAACATTTGCCCTTCAGCAAACGTGGTGCAGTCGACATTCCTGAGATCATTTGAATTTTCAGATAGTACTGTTAGTGGATATAAACGTATTTATGTCATCTTATGTCCGGTCAATACCCCCTCTGTCCCTCTGGCGGTAAGGAAAACTCTGCGCATTGTGTTTTTGACGCATGTCTCCAGCTTCCAGACATTCTTACTTTGCCACACTGGTTCCAAGCAGAAATGGTATCTGATTCCCATTCTGTCTGACACAAAGCGGGCATCTTCAAGAAGTCTTCGCAAAAGCGTGCAATTGCATCCCCTTTTATAGAAGGCTGCATAGAAAAGTAGCTATGCGCTTATCAGATTATCAGTCTTAGAGCTCAAGTATGTATGCAGCAAACATAGAAAGTCTGAGCAAGAGCTGGGAGCTCTCTCCTTGCACTCCAAATCAAATATCATCTGATGTTTGCTGGGTGTGTTTCCAAGCTAATCATATATCCTTTCTACATGTCACACGCCCACAGCAGACTGCTGCCTCACAAATGTAATCAAACGTGTTTGGCACAGTTCATCATTTGCAAAGCTCCCAGAGGCTCTGTCTTGATCTGCCTTTCTTGCAGTACAGAGAACATGCCAGAAATTGACACATGTCTCCAGGTTCCGATACTTCTGAGATCAAGAAATCAAATCAACCAAAAAAACCAAGTTCCCTCCCTTGGTTGGGGGGGTAAGGGGATCCCCTGAAAATAATTAATTTATTATTTCAAAGTGGTTGGAGTAGTCAAAAGAGGTATGCACCTGGGAACTCGATGAACTCAAAGTAATTTCCTACCAAGGCCCCTCCCCTTATTCAAAAAATAGATTGTTCAATTATCTTTTATCTTTGGGGTGTTCAACTCCCCCAGAAATAATTAGAACATGTGATCTCAAGCTGCAATTCGTTGATGTCATGTCAAAAAACAAAATATAAAATATCTAAAAATAATTACAGGGGGAGGGGGGCATCAAGGACCTACCCAAAACAAAAACTCACATCAACATTGAAATCCAGGGTCTCTGACCACTACACCACCTCAAAAATATTTCAAGGGGCTTCAAAATATTTTTCTTGGTTGACTTGTGTCCACGCGATATGTGCTGGACGTGGTGACTTCACCCCTACTGCAAATAAAAAACTTGAAATTATTTCAGAATAATTATGGTCAAGGGCCTAAATTATTTTGGAAATCCAGATTTTTGATAATTATTTTGAGAAAATTATTTTGGAAGCAACCTCCCCCTCAAAATAATTGCTTAAGGTAGGGTACATAAAAAAAACCGATATTTTAATACTCTGAGTATTTATACGCTATGAATTATATTGTTACCTCATTGCAATGAACAAAAAGCCCTCTTCATCCAGCAATGAATCCACGAGCTTCAGTGGAAAATGGCGGCTAAAATGGGTATTTGAAAGCTAACGGTCACATCATTGGAAATACACCTATTTAGGGGTTTCCAAAAAGTAATGGTACCCGAAAAAATGGATGGTTTATTTCATGGAAATCCCTATGAAAATGGATGATTTGGGGGGTACAAGTACCACCATTTATTGGAGATACACCCTATCAATTCACTAAAAAACCATGGGAGGTTCACCCAGTCGTTTCCCATCCTTTTTTCTGCAGGTTGTTGCACCGAGTTGCATGGTCGAAACGCCCAGTGATGTCGGCCAAGGTACTCAACGCTGCGATGCGAGTCCATTCCTTTTAACGGTAAAGACACGTGAAGTCTTCACCCGAAAAAAGAAGACCACTTAACGAAACAAATTGGGGGGAGAAACGCAACATATCGAATTTGGTGAGGGCTTGAATGATTGAAACATCAGAATTTCAATCCGATTTCGTAATACTTCTTCTAACTGGTTCTAAGTTTCCTATTCACTTTCCATCTGCATTTCTAGCTTCCTGCTCAACAACCAAATTCTCTCAATTTCTTTATGTCACATCTCCCTGCCATGTGCGAAAAATACGCCCCACTTCTTCGTTTTTTGGCGCCCAAACGCAAGTGCTGGAGACACGCTCCAACGTCACTTTGACCTTGGGTTTTTTAACACGACAAGCCGAGAAAGATCACCATCAATGCCATGAGCTTCATATAATTACAGAGTATATATCTATACAATTATTTGACAAAATAGATTCTTTATATGGTTGATAGAAACATACGCAATCATATAATCTATAAATATGATATGAAAAAATTCGGACACAACCATTTTGATCATTTTGGGAGAATTCTCCGAACCAAGTATTATGAGAGTCTAGATATATTGGGTCCATCTCAGCAAGATTGCTCGCCAGTGGTTGCGTCCACCTTGAATCCACCTTATCATCATCATCATCATCATCATCATCATCATCATCATCATCATCATCATGAATAGTCCAAACAAAATCCAAACCCAATATTGTAGCAGAAATTCTCTTGACAAAGAGTCAAAATCCTCCCAAAGCAGCACAGCACCATCCCATCACCCGCTGTTTTTGGTTCCAACCATTTGCCCACCCAAATGAGCCTTAGAGCCCCCTCACCGTCCGCTCATCTCCCACAGGAGCAACCTTTGACATGGCACCCTGAGCTGCTAGTTGCACCTCAGCTCCGTTGTGCATGCGTCGCTGATGAATGCCATAAATGCAATTCTAAACGTGTTTGTCAATAGAAGAAAGGAAAAAACTCCTTGGGAAAAGATCTCAACGTACTCACGTAATCAAACAAACTTCAGGAAATCAAGGTAGGATACCAATAGGTGCCCTCCAAGGTCCAGTGGCAAGTCTCCTCTCAAAATGATGAAACCCCTTATGTGTTTGGTCCCCAAAAAATCCCTCAGAAAAAATTCTCAAGTGACTTGATCTTTTAAAAACAAAAAACTAAAAAATACCTCGGATCTTTCAACAACAAAAAAAAGATCGGAAACAAACATCTCACACAAAACCACCCCCAACAAATGAGAAGTACCCCTTCAGCAATTGTTGTGCAAACATCTAAACCGAGGTGCTGCCACATCTTCATCTCCCAAGGCCTAGCTGTTTGACGAAAATTTCGAGGCTTGGTGTCCCTCGCATTGGGCGATGGCAAACCCCTGATAAGTACAAGGCATGCCTCTTGATGAAAATCCGGACATGTTTTTTGGACGCAGTCCAGCGGACATGTTTTTTTGAACGCAATTCAGTTTGAAGTCTACATGTTTGAATTTTTTGTGGCTTGCATTTTGTTTGGGGGCATTTGAGGAAGTCTTCCAATTTTCCAATTTCTAAGGTCAAAAAAGGGATTTTGTACTTCCACCGACCCATTTTATGTCACTTATCCCCAACCTATCCCTACTATCACCCCACCTTGGCAATACTCTCAATGGCTGCATCGTCATTGTGGTATCTTCCCAAACCCTTCACTGCTTTTCTTCTGACCGGCACTTCATGATGCCCACAGTCACGAAGCAACTCTTCCTGCAGATTTTTTGGTTCAGTGAGTAAGCTAATTGTCATGTAATTTTTGATTTTATACAATTCTCTTTCTATTGAAATAGTAAAAAGGTGCAGGAATTGCGCGAAATTGTCATTCAAGATTATATTTAAATTTGCAAAAACTCAAACTGAGTGTTTCCTAAAAAAATACTGTACAAAAATAGTATTGCTTTAAAAAACATGTATCTTTGTATTGTATCAAGATAAAATCAATTCTTTATACGCTATCTAACTAGTAAAATTGTGTAAGAAAAGGGCGAAATTCTCATGTAATAATTTGTTTAGTAATCTATTGGTTACCACATACAAAACAAATTGTTTACAAACACATATTAGACATGTTTTAAATTAAAACTGATGAACTTTGAATAGCTGACAAAACTATAGTTGAATTGGAAATGTAAATGTTATTGGCCCGAATATGCTTTTAACCAACTTTATGAAATCTACAGATATTAATTGGAATCAAATAACATTGTAGAATTATTACATAATATCCAAAAATCAAGAAATCAATTTTACAGAAGTACTGAACAATAATAGTTGTGTTACTTTAAAAAAAGTTCATGACATTGAAAATAAGATAACGTTTTTTTTCAAAGGGTTGTTTAAAAAATGGGAATATTATATTGGGTGAGAATAGTAATTGTGATCACTGAAGCTATGAAAGTACAAACAAAAGATTTACATAAACGTCTGTATGATAACATGAAAAGTCATTTAGAAAAATAAACTTGGAAATTGTAAACAAAGTCTGCTTAAACATGAATTGAATGAAGTCACAATAGAAATAAAAAATGTAACTCCGATATTTTACATTTCTAATCTATGTGATAATAAAATATTGCAATCTCATAACACCAACAAGTTATAAATGGAAAAAACTTGGACTTGAAAAAACAAAACGAGGATTTGAGTAATAATTCACAAAATAAATACGTGAAAAAAATCCAAATAGTACAAATAGTTGCAAAGACAAAAATAATAACAAGTGATACAACAAAAAAAGATGAAGTTTAAACACATATGTTAACGCATGTAAGTTAAAAACTGCAAGCATATTCAATGAATACAAGACTGATTTTGACAAATTTAATAACAACCCTCAAATGAAAGGAACAACAATCAAAAATTATTTAGAACAAGTATTTTCCAAGGTTTCCAATTTAGAAATTGCGTGAAAAAAATAATGGAAAAGAAAAGCCACAAAGGTGATTTCATTATTAAAGACAGCGGTAAAGAAATCTTAATAGAAAACGCATGTTGCTTTGAAACTCCCTCAAAAAAGAATTAGGCTTAAATCTGGCAAAACAAACAACTGTTGTAGAATATTGTTATCTCAAACCAGTGGTATCGCAAAAATCTGATATTGAAATATGTAACGATAAAATTTTAGTAAATCTACAGAATGGAAAATGGTGATGAATAAAAAAGACCTCTTAATCTTTAATAAGTAAACGATGATGACAATACAATATTTAAGAAAGAAAATAATGATGAATTAAAAGTAAAAATGTTTGTTTAATTTGAATAAGAAAACAGTTTAACCAATTTTGAATGCTTTTATACAGAGAAAAACAAAATAAAAAATCTAAATATTCCCTCGTAGGATATTATATTAAAAAATTCTATGATAATAAATGAAAGCGGAAAACGTACCCTGTGAATTTTGCAGCGGCTATAAAATAAAAAATGGTTTGAAAACATGGAAATACATGTAAGCAAAACTTTAATCACATAGCTAAAAGAAATTGATTAAAGTTAAATTCTACTAGCTTAGTTGAAAAAGTCAAAGCCAGTCAAAACCGCAGGAAAAATCCCTTTAAAAAACCGCTGTGCTTGTGGCCTAGTCCCCCCACGCGTGCCGTTTATAGTGCTTGGGCTGAATAGGAGATCGCTACTCATTGTCATGATGGCTGTCAACCCCGAGTATAGAAGCCCTGAAACCAGACTATCTGCACGAATTCTTAGATGATCAACACCTGCCCATGACGATGCCACCGTAAAGAAAGACGCTGCTACTGAGAACTTTGGTATGGAAGTGGAAGCTGGATTACGTGCCATTGCCAGGCAAGAGATGGGCTCGAAACCAAACCCAGAAGGCAGGAACCACCCTATCCGCCTCCGCGTTTTGGGGATTCTTGTCAGGATGCCACTTGAACAGCCTTTGGCATGCGGAAAGGAAGGGTTGCACCAATATGTTTTCTAAAAACAAGATTGACTGCCTTTGATTTCTTCAAAAGGCACCAGAAACTCAACTACTCTGGGGCTACTACAGCTGCTTCCAAGCCGCAGCTCTCTGCTTTTCATCGCACAGGGCCTGAATTGCCGTGGCTTCGCGTCTTGCTTCTTGTTCCTGCAAGAGGACACGAAGATCTCAAAGGAGCCCGCTCTGCAATGCACCCGGAATTCGTGACGTCTCAATGCGTCCTTGCCCGCCTTTGTCTCACCCCGGTCTTCGGCGCGGTCTTCAAAGTGATGCCACTTTGAGCCATAGAAACAAGCAGAAGAAACGCGATTTTTACACAAAAAACTTTCCGTTTGGCCCCGAAGAAGAGACGTCAAGAGCAGCGCTCGCTGCTGCGCCGTTGGAGTGGGCAGACCTTGAGCGGTTGCGCAGCGCCAACTGCAGCAGCCGAAGCTGCTGCAACCGGGTCGGCACGTACAATCGCGAATGGGCGTTGCATCTTTTCCAAATGCTTGCAAAGTCCTTCTGGGTTCTCAGTTCAAGTGAACTCCCACGAGCTGGCTGCATCGTCTGTTGACGTGGCTGCAGCAGCACAGGAAGGAACGGACTGTTGTCAGCTCATTCACGATGTTCGCCTTTGGTGGGATTGATGATGTAGGGACCTTCGGAAATCTCTACCACATGTCCTGAACTCTACATGCTAGCCATGTAGACCGCACTTCCCGCGGCGTCTTGAGGGATCGCCCAGCCATGGCTTTGCCGCTTCAATCCCTAAGAGCTTAGAGTTTGTGGATCCTCGTGGAGCAGATATGGTAGTCTTGGGGGTGGTCTTGGGTTCCAAACTTGAGCCAAAATGGCTACGGTAATAGTTTTTTCTTAACGGCCAAATTATATAGTAAATTTTTCATTTTTTGAATCTTTACATCTAGAAAAAATCACGGATAGTTACGTGCAGAACGAATGATTGACAAATTTCACAAATTTGTCCCCAAATTAAACTCTACTAGCTTAGTTGTAAAAGTCGAAGCCAGTAAACACCTAAAAAACCACGGTCCTTCTGGCCTAGTCCCCCTACGCGTGCCGTTTATAGTGCTTGGGCAAGATCTCAAAGGAGCCCGCTCTGCAATGCACCCGGAATTCGTGACGTCTCAATGTGTCCTTGCCCGCCTTTGTCTCACGCCGCTCCTCGGCGCGGTCTTCCTCATAAAGTGCTTCGACTTGGTCAGCCCTTTGTGCCAAAAGCGCGTGCACGGTAATGCACCAACATGCTTGGAGCCTCTCTCAGGTTCTGCATGTCCAGCCAGGCGGGTTTCCGGAAGAGAGCCGCCGCCTTACTTAGAAACCCACTCGGCGGATGAGTCCGAGCCGTCGTCTTTCACGCGCTCGCAAATGCCATCCTTGCCATCAAGAAAAAGCCCAGGCTCAATTCCAATTACCTGTCCACTGGCAGCGGTCACAAGTGATGAATGGTACACTGGATCGGGGTATGAGAGATCATGGATATCTCATCAAATTCCAAAGCCATCCCATTGCTGGCTCTGCAACCCAAGCCAGCCCTTAATTCCATGCAGTCAAACGAGTCCAACCTGGACCACTCCGAGAAGCTGCCGACATCCTGGAGTTCAATCTGACACGAATTTGTTTCCACCAAAAAAAAGGCGTTTTTGCTCGAGGCTTACGGGCTGAGCGTCACCCCAAAATGCAGTGCTGGTAGTTTCCAACCTAGTTGTGACAACAAAAAATCACCCAAAAGGATTGAAAAATTAAAGATAATTTGGAACCCCCAGCCTAGCAATTGCACGCACGAAAAACGTTTTGGCCAATGAAAAAATTGTGTTAAAAAGGTCACAAAAATATTAGGAGATGAAATGAAAGGTGTAAAGCTTGTTGACCACCCCCCTGCTCAAAAACGGAAAATCCAATGATTGGTGATTGATGGACACCTGAGAAAAACGGTGACGTTTGAAAACAACAAGTGTTCCTTTTAATCCCCAACCTGGACGTTTACCAACGTTCTCCTGGGATGATACATGTTCGAGGGTTTGTGAGGTCCCAAACAGGCGATGTTTCAAAACCCATCTTAAGAAAAAAGGCTGGACATTCATCACAAGCATTCGCAAACAACTCCCACAATCACGGAAAATCTCACTGAGGTTGGCACTCAGCCGCTCGCATAAGATTTAGGCAAAAGGTCATTGGAAAACCTCGCTGGCTTCGTCTCAGGGAGTGATTTTGTGAGCAAAAAACGATTGAAAAAATTAACATTAGCAAAAACATCACTCAAAAAAAATGGTGCACATCCGCCCAGCAAATCTGAGGTTTTTTCAAGTTTTTGGGACCCACAGGTTCCGCCCAAAAATCAACTCACAGGTTCCGGAGGGAAACCCCGCCTGCTCGGCGCACAGGCACGATGGTCAGGTTCATTTTTCGGCGCCTTCCAACCCGCCGCGGGGGGCATGGCAGGCTGGTCGCCATTGCCAGCGTTTGAGCTCCTCCACCTCCCCCCGCGTGTCGGCCACCCAGGGTGGCCGAGCAGGGGTGGAGCCGCGGAGCCCTTACCATTGGAGCCGCTGCCTCAGAAATGAGGGTTCGAGCTACAGGGCTACGAACAAGACAACAGAACAACATTACGACACACAACATTACGTGTAGAATACTACGGAGCAACTTCAGCACTCAGCAAGCTACAAAAAACAAATTGAACCGTTGCAACAAATCTACAAGGAGGTCCAAACTTGAGCCAAAATGGCTACGGTAATCGTTTTTTCTTAATGGAACATTTATATAATTAATATTTCATTTCTTTAGTACCTAAAAATATAGAATAAAGATATTATATACTCAAATAAACTGCAGGTACAGTATTCGAAAAAGTCACAATGGATAGTTACGAACCAAACGAATGATTTGAACAACTAATTAATTAATCTAATTAATGCAATACTGGCTCTACTGGAACCATGTGACCAAAATGACCAGGACAATCTATAACAAAAATCACCACATGTAGTGCATGTTAAATATATGTCACTAGTTCCTAATCTTAAATCAACCAAACCATCTTTTTTAGGTTCAAAATTGTCATATGATTCTGCCAAAACAATACCTTTTTTATTTTCTATTGCAGATTGTTTCCAATATTTTTAGTAGTATAAAATCTGAATTTTACTGATTCTATTTCTTGAACATCTTCTTTATAATATCATCGATATCATAGTTAATTGACATACCTATTAAATATATGTATGACTCTTCAAGCTCACTGCACTCGATGAAACCATCAGCACGCAACTTTTTGCAAAGGGGCTCAACTGGTGGATTTTGTGTGCTGCTGTTGCAGCGGTAAAAAGCTGGATAGCACGCAGCTAAAACGGAGCATCTGCTTTGTTGGGCGACGTGCCCTTTCCAGTTCAAACACTCTGTAAAAAAGGTGATATCACACAGCTAAAACGGAGCATCTGCTTTGTTGGGAGCCTTGCCCTTTCCAGTTCAAACACTCTGTAAAAAAGGTGATATCACACAGCTAAAAACGGAGCATCTGCATTGTTGGGCGCCGTGCCTTTTCCAGTTCAAACACTCTGTAAAAAAGGTGATATCACAGCTGAAAATCCAATGCCACCCATGGTGAGTGGTGGGGAGGTGGTGGATGCACAATGAAAAGTAAAGAAAAGTGCAACATCCCAGTATGGAGGTGTCATGCTTGCCCCTGAGCTCGACGGAGCGAAGTCAGAAAAACCAATGCGGCCCCAAGGCCGCCAGAAAAAAGGTGCGTCAACCAGCTAAAATGTGCAACCGCCTTTTCAGGTAATTCCAAACTTGTTGGCAAGGCTTCCCTTACCGTATACTCCAGCTGGTACACCATTTCATCTAATAGGCCTTCCAAAATCATAGAGACAAAAACCACTAATCTCCTTATCCCCAATCTCATGGCAGTAACCACTGCCTTTGCCACAAAAGCCGACACCGATGGCCTGAGAAGCCACGCCAGAACTGAACACACAGACAATGCTCTAGCCCAACGACTTTGCCAGACCTTTTTCACCCATCCTCGAAACCACGTCAGCACAAAAATCTGAACACCAGGTTTTGCATGTGCTTCTGCCGCTTCGAATGCGATAGGTGCACACGCTGGCGGCTGATCTGCTTCTGCAACTATGTCGAGGTCTTGCAGTAAAACATAGCCCCGAGCATACTTTTGAAAAGCAGGGTCTCCTGTGTAACGTCGGGCTGCCCTTTTCAATTTTTCTTCACTCACTAACTCATAAGTGCTCCCTTTGAGAGGACCACTTGTAACAACTTGTTTGCCGTGCTTAGCAACCAAGCTCTGCATATGCGGCAGCCCATTCAACCAACGCGGCTCCCTCCTTTTGTCTCTCTTTGGGCAAAGAAGGCAAACAATCTTCGAAATCTGCATGCCAAATAACCGAAAAACAAGCCCACCCCAACTTCTTCAATCTCTGCGTGGTTTCAAGGGACAACTTGTTAACAATCTGTGTTGACATGGCTTGCTGAATGTAGTGTTCCAATGATCGTTCTGCAGTCCACCTACCAGTAAACCTAAGAACAGCTATGGGGGTCCCCCGAGAGAACAAAAGTGTAGCACCGCCCGGCCTAAGGCTGCCTGGTGTAAATCGGCAGGCTTGTAAGTTTAAATCAGCATTGACTATCTTGAAAAGTTTCCCAAAACGACTCGGAGCTGACGGCCACAATGTATGCGTTTCCCCTTTCACCAAAATGAACTTCAACCAGGATATAACGTTCGGGTGCTTCAGTGTGACAAACTGCTCTTTCCCAAAATGCCTACGGTTCTTGGGTGCATCAATGCGCAGAGCTGCTTGAGGTTGTCCAAACGAGAAATCGCCGGGTAAGGCAATATCATCCTTCTTTAACTTCATCAATTCACCAGGCCGGAGTAGACAAAGTACCCCTAGTTCTAAAAGTGTTGCAAAAACCAGCCACTCAAAAGAAATCTTAGGGTCTTGCGAAGTCAAGCCTCTAGCTCTGGATAGCCCTATCATCATGCACCACAAAGGAATGGGTAGCGGCGGCCGCAAACGACCAACCTTTTGCTCTTCCCACACACGGAGGTTTTCCCAACTCGTGGTCAGTCGGCTTTTCAAGGCTGGCCGCACGTGCTGACAACCAAGAAGTGCATGTTTTACCATGGACAAGCTTTTGCCACTGCTACTGTGATGCCTCCTCATGACATAACTTGCCAACACCCGGTCAGCCGTCTCAGCCCGACCCAGCACATGTGTCAAACTCTGACCCACCTCGTGTTTACAAAAAGTCTGCAGGTCCTTGAGTCCGCACAAAAGTCTCGATCTGTAGGCTTTCGAAAAGCGGCTGAAACGGAAAAGCACTGGGGAAGTTACTGCATCCGAACTTCCTTTATCCATGGCAGGTTCGTCACCACGTTTGTGAGTTGCCATTCTGCCGGGCAACTGACTAAAACAAAAAACTATCAAAACACATGCATCTTGCAAAAAACTGAACATGACCCATGACTGCCTTCCTTAAAACAACTAAATGCATCTAATTATAAATGTTCCAACACAACCTATACCATGCAATTATTGAGTCGGTTCGGACACAATCGCTGAGTAAGCATAAGCCAAAGCCGCAGGGTAGTGACCTGCTAGTTCCGATCTTCTCTTCCACCCAGCTTTTGTACGAACACCTCCTACTGCATGAACATGAGGCTGACGGCATTTGCATGTCTTAGCTAAACTGCTCAGTCCTTGAATGTTGCCTATGAATCTGGTATGTTTCTTACAGGGTCCATATTTGTTATCAGTTCCCATTAAACGAAGCCCATACGCACATTGGTCCAAAACTGCTGTCTCAACGTGAGGATTGTTAGCCTTCTCCAACAAACCAGGCATCCACCATGCATATGAAGAATCTGGATTTTCAAGAGACCATTTGTTTCCTGACTTTTCTAGGATATCTATCAGAACTAATGTACGTCTGAAGATCTCATTTCCTACAATCTCACGCTCAAGACTACCGTCCCCTTCTGGTTTATGTTTCCTACGGGTCCCCCCATTAGAATGTTGCAAAACCGAGAACGAACAACATGGTAGTCCAAAGTGCCAGCTTTGCCGTGGCTTTTTAGCTTCCTTTTTTAAGAACTCAAAACACTTGGGGTTCAGTATATTATGAGGTTCGTAGAAGGATTTACCCCTTTTATAATCAATGGGCTCATCGACATTCAATGCACCTAACTTCTTCACCGCCCCCGTCATTCTTGCTTTTCCCGCGAAGACCTCACGAAAGGTCCAGCGTCCAGAAGCGACAGGATCCACATGACTTGGCCCTGCAGTCTTTTTTGCTATCCTAGGGACAGCAGGGGGAGATGGCTGGGCTACAACCTCCATGCTTCGCACTCGAGCTTCTCGCTCCAAAAGATTTTGCACTCCTGGCGAACGAAACTCCTGCACCTGTCTGACCTGATCACTTTCCATTAAAGGGTCACACAATGATTCATCCAAAAGGGGTATTTCATGACCTCTTGAGGGAAAATCTGCAGGATTGCTGTGTGTATCTACCCACAAGTTACTGATGGATAAGTCGGCTGTGAGTGTCCAGGCCAGGCAACAACGAAGCCGATGGTTGAGCATTCTAGAGCTACTCCTCCCTTTTGCATAGGCACCAACAACCACACGAGAATCACAGAGATTGACTACTCTGCAGTTACCACGACCACTGTTGGCTCTGTCTTGAATCTCTTTCTTTAGCATCTCCATTTCCAGAAGGTTGATGTGCTCTTTGCGTCGGAAAACTAACTTCTCGGTGGTGGTCCATCGATGCTTCATCAAAGTTCTATCAGCGATTCAGGAGCCAAACTCATCCTAGTGGCTGGGGCTATGGGATGATCCACCCAGTCAAGCTTACAGTATTCACCCCTTCTTTCACTGAATCTATAAAGGACCTTAGCAAGCCCTCTGGTGGTGAGGGTACTGGCTCTTCCCCCCCCCTTTGACGATGCATCTGTGGCTGCCACCTGCGGCGACGCAGCCCAGCGGACACTGCTGGACGATAGAGGCAGGATCAACGCAGCTGTAAGCAGTTCGTCACGAATGTGTTGTGGTAGTCGAGTAAGTTTATTTTCCACCAAACTCTCTATATAGACATATACATGGTGAAAAAGGGACATACACTCTCTCCTATGCATAAATGGATGGATATACAAACCTATTAGCTTTTGTAAGGCTTTCTTTGTGGCATATCCTATCTGCAATAATGCAATTGTGAGTTCCTCCACTTGACGAAGCTTTTCAACCGGAGACCCTACCCGTCCTGACTCTGAATCAATGGCTGAACCCCATGCTTTGAAACTATATTCCTTATCGAATGCCTTCTTTTCTGACCGGGGCAATCCTAATGTCTTATAATGTTCACGGGAACGTTGCATAATCTTTTCATCTTCAAGAATGCCCCTATCCCGAAACTTTTTCTTTTTGACAACTTGGAATGCTAAATGGTCATCGATATAAAGGCCTTCAAGGGTGTTTGAACAAGGGAAGATATTACCATGCACTAGTAAATGCTGCGGCTTAAGACACTCTGCCTCCTGAAAAATGGCCTCGTGAGTGGCCTGGGCAATATCTACACCATTCGTGTCACCCATGCAAACAACCCGAAAAGCTGGATAATACCAAGTGTTGGGGCACAAACCAAATTCAGGTATCAAAGAGCCTCAATGCATTGCGATGTTTCCAGGCATCTAAGTGTTGAATCAAGTAAAAGTAATTACTAAGGTCATCTCCGCTAGCTCGAATGCTTTCAGAAGGGTCTAGGATAAGTTGGGTTAACATGGGTCCACTTGGCAACTGACACCATCCAAGACGTCTCTCCCTAGCGTTAGCTGGCCTCCTATCGTTAATCAGTCTATCGGATGATGGTTTATGTGGGACACAGAACAACCCCCCTTTTATCACTTTATGTTTATCCCTAAGGACATCTGCCTTCTTTACAAATGTTATCATGTTAGCTGAAAACAACTTTCTCAACAACACCGGCCAGTCTGCATCTGACACTTTGTGACATGCTGGGGGATCACTCGAATTGCGGCACTCTTCGGGCACCTGCTGAGGCATATCCAAAAATTGCCTGAGTCGTGATCCTTTCAAGTGATCTTCTGGTTTCACTATGCCAGCTTGCACTGGTAGGGATATCCTTTCTGGGTCAACATCCTTTGCACCACAACATGCTGCATCGATTGGAACACTTGGGTCATAGGCTGAACACTGAATTTTCTCTATTAATTCATTTAATTTTGCTGATCCCCTATCCATGGTCCCCCTAGGACAGGAACAGTGATTAATTATTTTTGCATACATTGTTCGGGCGTAAGATTCATGGAGGGTGGTCCAATTCCCCTGCATACTACGCTGAATGGACAGTTCAACACTTTGTTGCGAACACGGAGAACCTGCATCAAGAAAATTGAAGAGAACCCATATTCGTTTAATCCACTCAAAAGCCTCATCCTTAACTCTTTGGGTGTGGCCTCGCCTATGCTTGGACTGTCGTGGTGCACATGTCCATGGAAGCTTAGACGGGAACAACGTGGTATTTGGCCCAGGTTCGGAAATCCTAGGTGTACATGCCCCAGCTTTCTCTTGAAGCCTACGTTGAATCTCAAAGCACTTATAGTATCTGCTAAAAGACCCATGTTGCATATTAATTAGCCTAAACAGTGCATCATCCACACACGACACTGCCGGCTTGCACTCCGCTCGGGTTGCAGCAGCTCTCAGACGTTCACGTTCTCCTCCAATTGCTGTTGCTTCTTCTTTCCGCGACCTTTCTTGCCCTTTCCTCCTTCTGGTTCTTCTTCGGTGCGATCTGCCGCTGAGTTGAGAGCACGGCTTTTCCTCTCCAACTCGTTCATCGCCTTCACATATGATGCCACAACTTCTAACTCCTGCACCTCAGCCCCGAACCGCGGTCTCTCGACCGGGTCGGGGAGGTGCAGGAGAAGCCACGCCGTCTTCCAATCTCCAGCATCCAGCGAGCATTGATGGATTCCTCTCAGGAGTTGAACAAGTTGAAGCCCTGCCAACTTTGTCTTCCCCTTCAAAAGCTGCTCCAATGCCTCTGACACCGCGTAGTGTACGCGCATCAGACTGCGATGCTTGCCCCATGCCAGCTTCTTTGTGTAATCGGACAACCTGTAAGCCGACCCTTCGGTGGCTCCCATTTGCTGTTCGATCTCTTTCACATAGCGCTTGATGTGTCGGACCGGGTGCTTCTGCATTTGCTTCTTGCCTTTCCTGTAGGCCTGCATGGCCCTTCCTGCTCCTCGAAGTTTGCCCACCTCCTCGGACGAAGATTGGCTCTCGCTCTGAGGTGAATCTTCTTCGGAGCCCGAAGTTTTCTGCTTGTTGGACTTCTTCCCCTTGTCCTTGAGAGTTCTCAAAATCTCCATCTGGACCAAGGTGTTGAGTTGCTGACCCATGGACTCCTGGGAACCACTGGCCATCATCTTCTTCAGCATCTCGGTGAAGTCTGGCTCCTCCGAAGTCTTGTCTGAGCTCTTCTCGTCCAAGAAGGGGAATCGACTGGATCTTCTCCTGGACCCGCTTGCCTTTCCCTTCCTTTCGGAAGATGTAGCCAGATCTGCTTTTTGCTGCTCTTTGCTTTTTCCAGCAATCTCAGCAAGGCATCTCCCTCACTCTCCTCTGAGCTGCTTTCTCCACTGCCAGAACTTTCTAGCTCGACTTTCTTCTTCTTCTCCTCGTCTATCTCTTCCGATGCTGTGGCGAACTGTAGGTCGTCGTCGCCTAGCAAGGATAGACCTTTCTGAAGAACCAACTCGGCACTCACTTCCAAGGCTCTGTATGGCATCGCACATGATCTCCTCGTGCGACTGATGTCACCCTCAACCAGGATGAACTTCTCACTCTGAAGCTCAAAGTAAGAAAGGGACTTCCACTTTTCGTCAGCCTCCAGCTCACGGTTGGTCACTCTCACAGCCAGTTGCAACTTTGCTCCACCTCTTTTGCTAGTCAAAACTACGGCCTGTCTCCACGAGGGTTGCAAGCCTTCGACGCGTAGGTACAAAGTCTGCCCCACGTGTCCTCCCACGTTCATCTCCACCAAAAAAGATGGTCCACACGCTCTGCCTCCACGTTGTGTCGATTGGCCTCCTCCAAGAAGGCCCTCCGACCCAACACCAGAGTTCGAACTCTCCTCCAGCGAAGCCCTTCAAAGAACCCCTGGTTGGCTCGAACCAGAGCTGAGTAGGCAGCTGTGTCCAACCCAACGTGAAGCCCAGACAACTCCTCAGCACCAACGTAGTTTGGAACCTGCCAGACCACGTAGAATCGGACTTCCGGTCCGCCTCTGACCAGTGGATATCTCTCAGCCAGTGCACGACCCAGAATCTCTAGGCCACGTTCTCCAGGCACAACAGGATCTGAGAAAACAAGCCCCACTTGACTTCCCAGAGTTAGCCGCCTGGCACCAGCGGTACGGAAGGCAGGAGGGAGATCAGACCTCTCAGCTCGAGGAATCTCAGGGACAGCTGTTCTCGGAGATGTACCAACAGTCAGTTGTGAAAAGGCCCGAGTCAAGCCTTCTTCCACTTCAGCTGTACCCGGAGATTCCTCAGCCTCCGGTTCTGCCTCCTCCATACAATTAACCCTTGCTTGAGGCTGCAAGCCGCATGAAAAGACATTCAATCATATATATTCAACTATATATATATATATATATACATGTGTCTGTATATAATATATGTATTGGAGATGAAAGATATGAAAGCCAAATAGTCCACAAGGAGTGATCATCCCATCCTCCGCTCCCCTCGAACGTGGTTCTGAAGGTTTGTAGCACCAATTCTACAGATTCGCTAGGAATCAGCTCCATCTGGATCTAAAGTGGAATCTTCTCCCGGTGGTATGCAAGGCAAGAGGGGTAGGCCTTTTTTAAAAAAACTAAAAAATCTAAAAATCAGTGCGGCAAATCCAAGGGTTTGAACCCTCTTTTAGGATTTCAAGCAGACTAATCACCTTTGAGCATCCCAGGATCCAGGATCCCTTGACCTCCTAAAAAGGACACCATCTGTGTCTATAGCAGTTGTCATACTCAGCATTTGGCTGCACACTTTTCCTGAAAATCTGTCCAAGCAGCTCTTGTAAAAGTCCAAGGCCAGACCAACATCTGCGTACCTTGGGGACCCATCGGGCCCAACTCGTGATGGAAAGATGGGCTTCAAAAATGACGCTCAGCACAGCATGACGGCAGTTTGTCAATTGTCTTTCAACTACTTTTTCGTGTGATGAAAGGAGTTCTAACACCAGGACATCTTCGGAAACATGGGGAAATCATTCAATATTATTGAACGTTCAAAGCATATCTAAATCCATTCTGTTGATGGATTCTTTTCAAGCAGTTAAAGCAGCCAATTGCCGAAATGAAAAACCTTCCAGCTGGTTTGGCTTTCATTTTTGTTGTCTAACCTGGCAATCAATGGCAATCAGGGATGTATGGACTCCGAATCATTGGATAGACATGCTTTCGTCTTCCTCCCATGATAATGGAAATGGAAAATGCAAGATGAGTTTAGTCTCCAAAGGGCCATTTTTCACCTCCAGGATTGTTGGCAAAGGAGTAACATCCTATCAATCCCCAAATGTTCGGGAAAGCTGCGCGCTGTCAATCGCGGCCTTGGACACATATATGGATTCCTCTCCATCATAACCTCCAGGTTCAACGGAAGAAACAGCAAGAAACTTTTTAAAACGTGTTTTTTGGAACGGATGTTTCAGAACAGATGTTTGAAAAGCCCCTTCCAAAAAATATCCTTCTCTGTCAAAGAAATCCTATATTACTCAAGGTTTAGACTGCCGCTTGGGTGATTTCCAGGTGACCATTCTCGCAACATCAATTTAGATTTGAGATTCTCCGGAATTCTCCGGGGACTCTTTCAGAACTTCAGGTTTGGGCAGAAGTATCCAAATTTTGAATGAGCACGTATTCCAGGCCACGGAAAGCTTCATAAGCTCCACAAACTGCTCCACCCCATGGAAAAAAAAACGGCTTTAGCTGTTTCAATTCTGATACCATTTTCTCTAGTTTGACTCTACCAGTTATTTGCAGCTTCCAAGTCACCCATGCTGCCCAAGTCCACTGCTGCCAAATCAGGATAGTCCTCACGAAGAAAAGCCCTACAAAAATGCTTGAGCAAGCACATGGCCACTTGACAACTGATCTATTTTTCAAATACTTCAAAGATGACTAAGATCATCTTTCCACCCAAAACCGTACAGCTCATATCTCAAAAAAGGGGATTTCTTGCGTAATAAGTAAAGTGTATTCCACACCTATGCCACACTTTCACTGAAACGCAAAACACTCGCCCTCGCGTCCTTCGCAAAGGTTTCTTGTTCTTTGGCGTAGCTGCCAACCCAAGCGTCGAGACCAACGTGGATCTTGCTCTCCTGTCCACAACCTGAGTCAAATCAAAGATCCAAAAATCCTCCCACCCTGTGCAGGACCAAACATAAGGCAAAAGCTTGAAACGGGATGTCCCTTCATTCATGCGTTTCAATGGAATCAATCAACTGACGAAGAGGTGGCCAATTTTCAATAAAATCGAGCCCGGTCTGCGATGGCCACCCAGCAACTCCGAAGCTCATCGTTGTCAAAGTTGGTGCATCCACCCAAAGCAAAGATCGGGTGGGACTCAGTCAACATCAAGACGTTGCAAATGACATGAATGACAATTGCTTCTGAAAAGCATTTGAAAAATGGTCCTAAAACTGCAACAAATCCTCAAACCTCCACAACAGGCTGTCTGACAGTTCCTCCTCTGCTCAAAAACAAAAAATATGTTCATGGTCCACCCTTTTTGTGTGCGCGGGTCCTGCAGAAATACCAAGACAGTAACTCCCCATATATATGATCCCGGTCTCCGGTTTCCTACCACCCCCCCACCCCCCCAATGTGATGACCCTGTCCACACTACCCATTGCTCGCATGACTATATGGCGGCCGCCTTGTTGCTTTGAAGGTGAGTTGGCAGAAAAAGAGTATAGAATTACAAGCGGGCACATTTGGAGTTTGGAAAAACTTTCATGCCGTAACAAAAAGCCTACTCCATCTAACCTGATAGGAAGTATGATGATCATCAGGGTCTTACCCATCCATGTTCCACCATGCTATGCTGGGGGGAATACCTTAAGCTTACTTTCCATTGAAACCATATATGACTTACGATGATCATTTGGTCTGACCCATCCATGTTCCACCACGCTGAGAGCCCATCTATCAGTATGAGGCAATACAAGGACAAGGGCCACATTTCCCACCCACACGAAAGGCCACAATCCACATGTGGGGTGGTTTTATTTGTGGGCCGTACAGTATAGTGAAGAATCTAATATCTACATGTGTCTGGTGTATCAAGGCTCAAGGGAGTATTGGATACTTGACCGATTGCAGACAGTCAAAAAGACATGCTAGTTATCCCTACCGTAGTGTAGAACGCCAGCGCCGCTCTTCAGTGGTAGCGGAGCTGTTTGCTCCATGGATCTTTACGAAGATGAGCACAATGATGACTATGAGTCATATGCGATGAGACAAAGGATGCAGCGTCATGGAGGCCAGCTAATGACGACACCTCAGGCGACGACGAAAATCCCACCTGGATTTGACGGTATCAGGTGTGACATAACAGAAGTGGAATCTGAGAAGTGGGGACCCGCACTTAGAAATCGCCTTGAAGGCGAGGCCTCTGTTTTCAAGAGATTGCTTGACAGAGAGGAACTGAGACAACAAAATGGAAGAGGCGTAGAGTACTTCAAGAGAACACTGAGACCACATTTTGTGAAAGGAGCTCAGACAGTCTTCCTTACAGGTTCATGAGATTCATGAAGAACAATCATGGAAATGGAGACTTGATGAAATGGATGACAAGATTTCAGATTGATGGAAGAAGACTTGAAGAATCATGGCTGGATCTATGACGAACTGCACACAACAATGCACAAGCTGCTCTTGTAGCAGCAGATGACACACATGTTGTCCAACCATGGACAGATGAAATGCAACAAGCTGTCTATGATGAGGCTTTTAGGCTTCACAGACAAGCACATCGTGATCTTTGCTCCCACTTTCTCCAAATCGATTCCTTTGATTTTCATCTCAACGTCAGATCTATCTCAAGATCAAAGACAGAGTTTGACAAGTATCATGACACATCGAAACAATGGATCAATATCGAGTAAATGAACTTCGAGAAACATTCATTGAAATGTTTTTGCACGGTGAAGACAGCAGTCGACAATCCTATGATGAATCCATCAGGATCTGGTGGAAGAAGAACATTTTTAGTATTTGATGAAGGAGACCTACAGGGTAGTTTCGGCTATTGGGCCGAAGACGATGAAGATGGAGCTGAAAGATTCCTGGATGCTTTAGAAGACGTGTTTTGGATCTGGGATGACACTGATTACTCCTGGTTTCAAAGAAGATTTCAAGGAAGAAGGACCAGAAAAGGAAAAGGAAAAGGAAGATCAGGTCGAAGATTTTTCAGACCCCGAAATAAAGGAAAAGGAAAAGGAAAAAGTCATCTTGCTGAAGATGAAAGTTATTGGACTCAGGATGAATGGCAAGGATATGAGAATAGAATTGGAATGAAGGCTATTGGGCCTATCAAGATGAGACAACATGGCAATTCCAAGGCTGGGATGAATGGCAAGGAGACTACTATGATGACTATGGATATTTCCAAGGATAAGGAAAGAAAGGAAAGAAAGGAAAAGGAAAAAAAAGGAAAAGGAAAAAGAAGAAAGGTCATGGACCTCAAGATCAGGGAAAAGGACAAGGTGATGGGAAAGGTGAAGCAAATTATGTGACCAATCAAGAGAAGGCTTTTCCTCAATCAAGAGAAGGCTTTTCGTACTGATGAAGCCAAGAAGCAGAGGAGTGCATCGAGGAAGGAATTGCAGAAGGCTAACAAAGCTGAAGGAAAAGCCCGTGCTAGCACTTGAGGTATACTTTTCATCAGAAAAGATCACTTCTTTAGCTAGGGCTGAGTAGTGTGCCATGTGTGCCTGAGAATGATGAATGACTATGTACTTACCATCAGGTAAGATGATAGTTGTTCTGATTCCATTTCTCCTTCGTTGACCATTGTGACGCCTTTTTCGTGATGAGAAGAATTGACCATGTACTTTCTGTCAAGAAAGATGGTGGTTTATCTGATCTGAATTGTTTTTCTTTGTTGTTTGAAATGTGCAATGTGTTCTTATTTCTCCCACTGATGTCAAGTTCCGTATATTTCAGCTGTGACTCACCAAATGAACTGGTTTTGTTGTTGTTGTTTCCTTGTAAGTTTCTTATGATGGTCCCAAACTTTTGGAGTGTGACATTTTGTTGCTTCCCGGTGAGAATTCAAAATGCCAATGTTGTGAGGCAATCTGAGCACCCATGATGAAATTCATGGTGACCCAATTTTGGACTTTTCTTGTGTGAAGCATGATCCTATCAGTTAGAAATTTTCGGCACAGTGGAGCTTGTGGACTGATACTGTCTTGGTCAAGGTAATATTTTTCTGACGGTGTTTGCTTGACGCAGTTGTGAACACCACATTAGCTGTCTCGCGGCGATAAATTAGAGCCGACTTAGGAATAACTTTTAGTGCCTCCGCTGCTTTGCCTATGGTGCCCCTTACGCAGTAGATGACTCTTCACTATGAATTTGTGCCTGTGTTTTTATTTGTGGGCTGTACAATATAGTGAAGAGTCTAATATCTACATGTGTCTGGTGTATCAAGGCTCAAGGGAGTATTGGTTGCTTGACCGATTGCAGACAGTCAAAAAGACGTGCTAGTTATCCCTACCGTAGTGTAGAACGCTAGTGCCACTCTTCAGGGGGGGGGGGGCTGCCAAACCTGGATCATATATAGCAATGATAAAGATAAGCACTCTTCTCAGCATCAATTCCGATCATTTCACTCTTCAACTCATGATGTTTGCTGTGGGATTTGCTTTTCCAAATCAGTTCTGCTGCGTGCAATTTACTTTTGCAACGATTTGACCCTCTGGGCTTTATATACCAAGAAGCTCCAACTTGACACAGGGTAGGATCGATTTGGGCGTGATAGCCTGCTGCTCACAGGGGACTTGGAACCCGCTCGGGATTGAAAGGACCCAAATTCATCCGAAATGAGGTGACACAAGCAGTGACGTGTTATAACTACTCAATGCCTTGGAAATTGGGTTTAAAAAAAGTGGCAAATCTCTGCTAGAAATCTGCTTAGAATACCCCATCAATTGCGCTTCTTGTGGCCGTCAAGGCTCACCATGGGTCTATGGCTATGCTTGATGCTTCCAATATCTTTCAATGTTTATGGAACATTCACTAAGAGTCAAATCCCAGAGTGTTGTTGGCCAAAGGGTCTCTGGATGCGTGCATTGCAAAAATGGTCATAAATTGAAGCATTCAATAACCCCACGACTCCGCAGTTGCTAAAGTGGCATGCTGTCGAACGAAGTCTTTTCGACCAATTGCCCGTACTTGGATAGTACTGGGTGCATGCTTGGCAATCTAAACAGAACACCGGCAGGTGGTGTTAGAAAGGTGCAGACAATAACAATCCAACCGCCCTCATAGAAAGTAAAATATGGATGCGCTAATCCGCACGAGCTGGATGTAGATCTACCTTCCCTTGCAAAGGCTTCCCACGTCAAGGAGCCCAAGACTTCTTCCAGAAAAATCTTGATCATATCACCAAGAAGAAACTCAGCACGTCAAACGGGGCTGGAAGGCACCGGAGCTTCCCCGAACTCCTTTCAAAAGAACATGGTCAAACATGACCGTTTTGAACCTGTAGAAACAGTAAAACAATCTACAACGATCATGAACATCTGGCAAAATCAAAGTCTTTCTCACCCAAGAAATGGTCTTACTGAACAAGTTGGCACCAGATTGCTTGACCTTCACAAGGCCCACTTTTGGCCCAATCTCAAAACCGATGGATCTTTATGAAGTCGTGTTTTAGTTGCATTTTCCTACTTTTTCAGGCCAATGTTTAACCAGTCTCCCGTAACTCCCGTAAAAATGGGAGTCAACCCAAGGCTTCACCCAACATCACACTCCCCAAAGGTTCATATTTGATCACTAGATTGTTGGCTAAACATGCAGAAACCAAGCTCCTAAAAGCCAACTCTTGGAAATAAAGTGAAGAACCAAACAAAGTCTGTGCATATAAGTGTTGAGCCGTACAGCTAGAAATGTTTGACCCCCAAAAGTACTCAGTTTCAACAGTTTCAAACCTTGAATTTTCATTCTTTGAGCCCAGCGTCCGAGCTTTGCCAGTTGCAAACAACGACTCCAATGGGAAGTGAGTTGCCTCGTGACGTCCAAACAAGAACAAACAAATGTGAGGAGCACTTTGGCTGGAACCACCTCCAATAGGGAACCCATCCTAGAATCGACAAGATGATCAGTATTGCTCCCATATTCAGCTTGGTGGGCCCCACATCCGACCATTCTGAAATGTTTGCGGTATCTAGTGACAGACTTGCCCACCAACTGCAAAACCCAGTCACTATTTGTTTAGAAAACGATGCTCATTCTGAACACAAAGCTCGAGATGTTGCCATCAATAAGAGCGGGAACAAATCCTGCTTTTAACGTGTGATGTTCGCTCTATGTTAAGAATAGCAAGTAAAAAATCAAGTTGTCCATCAACAATATGCCTACAGTTTCAACTGGACCATCATACATCGAAGGGTCCACGAAGCCGACATCCCCCACCATAGCAGAATTTTCTATTTGGAGAAGCTGCCGGCATCGTCGCGGATGTACTTTCTATTGCTTTCCTCATTGCAAAGACCAACTTGGGGTTTGTAGTTCTGGTTTCAGTAGTGACTTGAAAAATTACAGAAAGCTGGAAGACTTTGATGTGTCCAAAATCGTATTCAATTCAGCGACTGTTTGGCAAAAAACTATACAAAATCCAATCTCAAAAGACAGAAACAACAACATGCGTCCCGAGGCTCTGGGATAACATCTGCAAGGCAATCTGCCCCTGTAAAAAAGCAAGGCCGGTTCGCAGGGCTATCACTAACCCAAATTTGAAGGGGATCAAACCGGCCCTCATTAACGAGGGAATGAGTCACTCTTATGTGTGGGAGCCTTGTATAAGTTGGCAAAAAGCATATATTCTGCCTGGTTAGGAACCAACAAGTTGAAAGTGAAGGCCGATACTCAAAATCCCGAATGCCCAGAATGACAACAAACCACTTGAGGTGTTTTTATGAGCATTTTGTTTACATGGAAAATCTGTCTTGAGGTGAGGCCAAGGTCTGGGAAGGGTGAAAAAGGCAACCGGGGAAAACGGCTACCAAGGAGGAGCTCCCCAATGAAATGGAACCGACATGTCCAAAAACACGTTGTCTTTCAGTGATTTGAAGATCTCTTGAATGGACAATGCATTTAACTTTGTAAGGGGAAGCAAAATTGACGGCTGCAAAATGACAAAAATGCATGTTGGGCCAAAAAACTCTGTATTCCTGCAACTCTGCAGTTATATCATCTTTGAAATTCTGATGTTTTCTGGAACTTTCCGTCAATCCGAAGCTTGGGTGTGGCAAGTCTTGGGTCTTCGCCGCCGACGAGCTGGCGAATATTTCAACACCTTTAAAACAATGGCTCTGATCATTCGTTCTGACAACTACAAGAATAATCGAATTCATGACATGAAACTCAATGACAAATGTGTATATAAAGATAGGTTTAGCCACCTCTATTGGAATTTGCGGGAACTAAAGAAAGAAAGAAAGAAAGACAGAAAGAAAGCAAGGAAGGAAGGAAGGAAGAAAGGAAGAAAGGAAGAAAAGAGGAAAAGAAGAAAGGAAGAAAGAAAAGAATGAAGGAACAAAGAAAGGAAGCAAGAAAGAAAGGAAGGTGGGAAGAAAGAGAATGAGAGAGCAATGGTAACGCATATATAGCACATATACATATATTCTATCATCATGTGTGTGTACCTTGAACCCAGGATCACCCCTGTCTTGCACATAAAAGCTCGTTCTGGAGGAGCTTACATGAGAAATGAAAGAACAACTGCAACAACTAAGTTTCGGGATATATATGTATATATATACACACATATAATCTGCACCTCGGACAGAAGCAGCACAACAGCAACAGCAACAGCCACAGCAACAACAACAACAACAACAACAGACAACAAGGTAAACCAGACAACGTGAAGTTTCCAGATTAGAGAGTTCACATCGTTTGTTTCTGAGAGTTGGTCACATTCTGAAAATTTGGGTTGTGTGCATGGCAACTGGTGAATTTAGGATTTCTGTAAAGAGATGGTAAGCTTCCCAACTGCCCTCTGCATACTTTAAACACCTAAACTCGGTGTAAAACTCCTGGCTCTTACCAAGCATGGATATCATTTTCGGCGATTGAATCCTCAAATAAAGTCAATAAAGTCCTCCAAATCCTTGAGTCCAATATGACTCCCTTCCCACGGGCAGATCTTCCAGTCAAACCCATTGAGAAAAACATCAAATCTCGCCTGCGGTGTAAGGACCATCGAATAACCTGTGGAAGCTCCAAGCGAGTACACAGTAGAAACAGTGACTACAAACCATTGTCATGAACAGGACGTCTCAACTGAGTCAACCCTAGATTGTTGTTTTTATCCCTTCAAGCTTGCAGTTGAAATTTGGGGGGTGCGAAAGTGGCAAACTGCTGCAAAGCCTGGCAAAAAACTAATGAATTTCCAATCAGTGCCTGTGTACACAATGGGAATAAAGTTCAAGTGTGGGAATCCCATTCAAAATCTCCATAGTGATTCATTCCGTGCCGACTTCATCCAGAAATTCTTGAAAGAGTATGCATATCTCCTTTCCGACAGGATGCATTCCTCAAGTTGTAGATACTTTCATCATTACTTGACCGGTTGCAAGCCAGGTTGTCCACCAAAATGGAGCGTTCGTTTATGAATCCCAAGAATGGATGGTTGCAAAGGCTGCCACTTTGGCACCGGAAAATCTGGGAAAGGAGAAACGTAGCGGAACCACAGATCCCATCTTTCTGTTGGAAAATTGACCTGGAAGCCTCATAAACCGCATGACTCTCCCAGTACTCTGGAAATTATTTAACACTTTGCTCTTGAAACGCAAAGATGTTGTCACGACATTTTGCACAGATGCGCGCAGTTTCAAAGTGATATCATGATGACCACCCCAATTGCTGCGAAATCCTGATTAAATTCAAACAAGTATATAAACAGATGGTTGCAAACCTGGTGCGAAAATAAACAGCGGCTATAATGGCTAATCTTCAAACCCATGTGTGGCAGCAGTTTTGCTGACCGACGAGCCAGGTTTCCGACAAGCAACAATCCAATGGCGGTTGTCCGCAAAAACAGGGAAAGGGGAGATAACATAGCCAAAGGCCAAAGATCCACCACCTTTAGGCGATGAACCCCTTCAAACAATTTCTATTGAGCCAGAAGATCACCGCCGGAACAAGATAGCTGCGAAAAAAAAAACTCTCAAAAACCTGCAGTGGATGCGTTCCAAAGATTTCCAAGAAAACAAACTCCATCAGTGTGAGCATCGTCCCATCTGCTCCAGTCCTGAGGCCTCACCCACCTGCATCAGACTCTTAAAAAAATCCGGGGGCTGCCTGTTTGTCGGCGTTTGAAGGAACACTTCGAAAGAAGTACAAGACATAGCACTGTCTAAGTAATTCGATTTTTTTCTTCTCAAAGCATGAACATTTTGTGGAGGTGATACATAAACTCGATATTTTCCATCTAACCAAATACCATGGATTCTTCAAATCCATGTGACAGTTGCATGGAGAATACTTGGCGATGAGAACAGATGAATCAGTGATTTTAAGTGGTTGTGCAGATGAGCCAATGGCAGCAAGAAAATCGCGGCAGCAACCCGGTACCCGAAACACAAAAGCGATGAACTTGTGGAAAAATGAATCCGAAATCATGTTATTCAGCTTTGCAGATGCAAACCTAGAATATCAATGAATATCAATGAATATCAAGATTAACTCATTTGAGAAAATCAGATGGACAAAAGTTTGGAAGAACGAACGGGTAGAGAAAGAGACGGACAGTTTCGAAAACCTTGTTGATTCACAAAACGTGCATCAACCAATGATTTCAGCAAAAGGGCAAAAAAAAAAACAGTTTCGTCTGAACAAACAAAACATGTTTTGTTCCTTCTTTCGTGACAAAAAAATATGGAAAAAGGAAGAAACAGTACAGATTCAACAACGTGAACAGGAACTTATCAGTACAAGTCTCATAAAAGAGATTCGAACGGTTGAACAATGCTTCGTTCATGTAAGAAATTACCCCAAATATGTCAATGTCGAAAACGGTAACAAACGTCGAAAAAATGAAACCAACAAACAAATCAGCTGAAGAATGACAATGATATAAAGATGGAGGAATTTTCAACTTGCAATTGAAGTTCTACACAAACAAAATTGCAACTTCCAACAAATATGTAAAACACAAAAAAAATAGCAAAAATACATGTTTGGAATTATTTCGTTTTAGGTGAACTACAGATTGGACGCCCACACAACTTTTACAAAAATCGAAACGTTGTCTTTTCGCAAATCGATGTTTGAAGTTGGATTTCACACAAATTGCATGATTCAGCTTCCAGCACTTGGTGCGTTGTGTCTGGAGCAGTAGCAGCAGCAGTAGCAGTAGTAGCAGCAGGAGCAGTAGGAGCAGCAGCAGCAGCAGGAGCAGCAGCAGCAGCAGCAGCAGCAGATCAGGACAATCAGTTTCTTGCCAATCTGTTTCAAGTTGTTCAGTGAAGATGAGTGCTCTATTCTGCCTCTAGGTGTTCTCTCCTCACAGATTACTTAACCGCGTAGGTAAATGATTTTTTGAATTCGCGCTCATCATGAAGGTGGCTGCAAATGAGCAGAATGGAAATAAAAACCAACTCAAATAATAACAAATAGCAAACACAACCAAAGAATCTCACTAAAAACAACCCTGAACATCCAAATAAGATTTCTATCCAGCTGAAAAAACGTTGAAAAATTGAAACAAACCTAGAAGAAAAAGAGAAGGGAAAAAATAAGACAACTGTCTGGAATCAAATAGTTTTTTCCGAAAACTCTGCGAAAAGTTCTTAAAGAACCTGTAGGCAATGCCTGCCAAATGACCAACCACAGAAAAACGATGATTACAACCTCTACTCCTGGAACATGATGATAACAGCTGACCACCAACCTGATCACAAACAAGATGGTGATAGCTGACTGCAACCTCTGACTACAACAACATAATGGTAAGAGCTGACCATCTTTCTTTAACCATAGCAATGACAAACATGAAAACAATAAGAACAAACATGGTGCCAAACATGGTAACAAACATGATCAGAAACATGATCAACAGCTGACCACCCACCCATACTGAAGAGAGTTCAGAATAGCTATCAGAAGAGCTAAGATGCCTGCTAAAGAGCTGAGAAGAACAATTATTTTATCTTTGTTTGAAGCGTGAATTTGGGACATGCAGAAAGCAAATATTTCGTCGTTTTGACCTATGAGAAGCTGGCATCAAAGATGCTGCCTGAGTTACGTTCCGGGCGCCTGTCAGTCAGCAAAGCGAAGTGAAAAGAGACACTGCGGCCATATTACCGCATTATCGCAAAAAACACATTGAGCATGCGGGGTCTATCAGCACACTACTTAAGCAATGGAAATCTGCGACCTCTTTTGGCAAATTGCGGCATCTTAAGGTGGCTATGGTTCGCAAAAAGAATTTGGTGCAAGCTGAGGTTACAGAATTTTCTTCGCAAAAATAGTGCAACTACCAGTCTTTTTGAAGCAGGGGCCAGGAAATTGTGTCGTGTAGATGGTGGTGTTTTGCTCAAGTGTTGCATTTGACACTAGAAACTGTTATAAATACCAGTGCTTTTGCTTTTGTCTATGAAGCGCAAATAAAGATGCTGTAAAATATATGGTTTTTGCTGCCAAATATGGGAAATAAGTTCAAACATCCTGTACACAAGTCTAGCGCTTTGAATCTCACATCAAAGAGTAAAAGGAACACACTCACATTACCTCACACATACAAAAAAAAGCACTCTGGAGAATTGGACAGTGAAACCAATTCTGTGATTTTTTTGTGGTCTCCCGGTCTTCTTGTTCGCTTGGTCTCCCGTTTGCAGGTGGGTTTTGCTGCTGAGGGCCTGTTGTCGTAATCGACAACCACGGCCACTGCTGCGTGCCATCTCCACTGAGCTGCCTACCTTCAACAATCAGGTGCCAAGATTCGAATTATCCATTCCATGTAAGGGTGGTTCTGTTTTCCTAATTCCCAAAAAACACTCAAGGATCACCTTATATACTTCATAGAGAAAGACAAAGATATGATCGAAATATGTTGCGAACCGAACCAACATTGGTTGATATTAGAAGATTCTTTCACCGTCGAACCATCCAACTTTTCACATCCAGCGGGATGTCTCTCCAAATTACGGACCCACATCCATGAAACTAACAGTTCGTACCTGAAAATAGGCCATCCTAAAAGGAAACGATCGTCTTCCAAGCATCCAGGAATTCAGGTGCTTTTTCTGTTAGTTTCAGGAATTCTTACAACTTACAACCTACCACTTAGTCACAGTCTGTCCAACCAAACCCACCAGCAATCAACTCAATCTCCAGCCAAGGCACCCATGTCACCATCAAGATCCATCAAGGATTTCATATCAGAAGGTTTGGACTCTTTGGCCCGTTGAACCCAGGTTGATGTGTCAGCCATAGGTGAATCCTGTGCAAGAGATGCACGTGGCAACCTCCCCATGCAAGGATGTAACCTGAGTCGAAAAGCTGTGGAAAAAAAAAACGGCGTGGAAGTTTATGTCCAACGAAAATATGGGATGTGTACATCCCCAAATGCACGATGTTTTAACAAAAAAGTTAAAAATGTCCAATAGATGTCCCTTTTTTAGAGTGACTTGGACACTTTTTAGAAACCTTTTGCAACGAATCCATTTTACCAACTTCTCACAAACCTTCATTTCACCCATTTCTTTCACTGAGAACTTGTTGGGGATCCATACGGCAACAAACCAATGGAAATCAATTCGTTCAGCTGAACTTTGGAGCCTCAAGGCGCTTACCGGGCGCTAGAAGCTGAGCGGCTTGGTGTCCAGGGCCACTGAGGTTGAACAGGAGGACTCCAAAAACATACCGAGAAAAAAAACACCGAACCTCAAAAGGGATGGTATAGGGTATGAATCAATGTATCATGTTATAATGTTATATACACACAGCTATGTGCAAAAACCACCAGGATCTCCACAATGACCCTGAAGATGCAAAAACATGGCTTTTCAGCCATGAACAACATGTAAAATATCATGCAATAATGTACTTGTCTATGATATGTCTCACGGATATATCTTCTATGATGGAAGCTATTTTTGCTATTGAAGAGGATGGCAAAGATACATACATCAACAAACAGAAGTATTATGACTTAAGAATCTCAACCTACTCGAAAATCATGGATTCTTGGGAATCTTGGGTGTGTGCAGGTTTTGTGAGGTTGCAAGTGAAATAGTACCTATTTTTTCTAGTCATGTTTTGTGCTTTGCTCATTATTTGTTTGACGGTGAGCAGCAGATTTCCTGCAGATGGTCTTCAAATTTGTTTGCAAGTTGTGGCCAATGAAGAACCGGATTCTGATTTTGCGTTTTGAGTTTGGAGCGTTTTTGAAACATGATTTTGAAATGTCAGACTCTCGCATGTTTGAAAAACACTGGTCTTTACTTTACGGTGTTGTTTTGCATGTATCAGGATTTTAAAATCCATGAAGCAGGTGATATTTATCCGTTTATCCAACTCCTGCCCCGAGCATGGTCCTGGTGGAATATCATATGGTCATACAACATATACTACCGTATACAGTATATAGTCATACTATAGTATGGTAAATGATAAAGTGAATATCTGTTTGCGAAATGTGGCAAAATTTCCAACAACAACAAAAAAGACAACAAAAATTGAGATCCTTGCGATCAAAATCAGCTAGAGGCCGACCCTGCAAATCGCCAAAGTTTCAAGGCTTTCACCAGCCAAACCCTCGGAAACCAATATTTAGATCCGCCGCATTGTACCATCTGTTCGATAGTTTCCGAAAAAGAAAAAGTGGACAAATCTACAACCTTGGGAAAGGATTCTCTGAAATTCTCGAAATTCCATCACAATTAATCACAATTTCCCGGGCAAGACAAAATCAAAATGAGATAAAATCAGCTACTTTCCCACTTGTGTCGTCTTGTTTTACCAAAACTTTGTGGATCATTTCATTTCTGCCATCTCAGACATTTCTGACCTTGAACTGACGTTGACCATTTTGGATGGCCTGTACCCAACGTCCTGCAGGTACTTTTGGTGGTATTTGCCACCGACTTGGCAAGCTGGGCCTGTCAACCAAAGGTGCGACATTTGTTTCGGAGGATCCCGACATTTTTTTTTGGGGGGGAGACACTCCCCAAATACCTGGGGAAAAATTCTAAGCATCCGACTCACAGACTGGAAGTTGTCCAAAAGGAATCGGCCTAAAGCTTGAAGATCGAATCCATTCAAAAGTAACAGTCAAGCTGCCAAGCATTTTACCGAGCTTCAAAACGCTTCCCTCAAAAAAAAAAACTTCAGAATGGCCAAACGCAAAGGTGTGGGTGGACCCATTTTTTTCCCCGTTTTCAACAAAATCCTTGGAATTTTTGGTGGTTGGAGACACTGCAGAATTCTGAGGTTGTTGGCGGCAACAACCCACAACAAGAGATCAGAAAGGTCTGTATCTGAGCACAAGGGGTGGCTTGACTTCATCAAAAATACTACCCACCCTCAAGTTGCCACAAGAAAGGTTGGAATATGCCACAGCACGAACGAAAAAACTGTGTTAAGTACCTGCCTTCAGATGGAAGGTCAATCTTAGGACTATTGATGGGTGAGGGAGTCCCCGACAGCCACAATGGGATCGCAGACCTCGCGTGACACCATGCATTTCATGACTCTCTGTATGAAATCCATAAACACTTTGGATTCACCAACAGTGGATTCACTATCTGCATCAACTAATCCAGTGACTTGCTCACCAAAGTGAATCTAAGTTTACTACGAGTCGGTCTCCTGCACAAGTAGAAGTGGTTAAATTTGTCAGATCACAGCGAGGCAACATTAAGACAAGAGCAAAACGAATTCATCTGCCAAGAAAGACGAATTGTAGGAGGTATCCATGTGAGTAGGTTCTACATACTGTATCATTTATACATAGACTGACAGTATCTGTTTCAAACTGCCTCTCTCTTTTCTGGTGGACCTTCAAGAAGTGCAACGTCGGTCACCTTCAGCAAAATGTGGCCATGGGTCAATGGCAAAACTCCATGCTGTTTTACTACAACCCAAGAGTCAGAAACGGCAAACGAAATCCAATTGGATGAAACATCTTTTCTGAAAAACTCTGGAATTTTTTGACAAGAATTTCTCGGAGATTCCGCTAAGCACCAAGGCCTTGTTGAGGTGAATGCTTAACACCTAGCATCAATCGTCTGAGATCAAGTTTCGAAAGCAACAAAAAAAAGATGGCAAACAAGGCAATGCGGGCTTCTTTGGGATGTAAGAAACTCGCATAAAGATGGCTCCTTTTTTGGCTCACTTCGCCTCTTCCTAAACCGAACTAGCAAGGGACTGTAGGTGCACAATGGCACGACTAGTTCGTTGTTCGAAAGGATTTGGCGAGGAGGATGTGCCACAAGAATCCACTGTGTGTAGGTGAAGCAACCCGCCAAAACTCACTTCAGAAGCATAGAGGGAAAAAATAATGATTCATGGTACTTCAATCATAAAAGAGAGTTCAAACCTTATTCACAACAAGAAGGCGCCGCCAAAATGAAGTCAGACTGCTCTCACTCCTACAATGGACCTCGAGCCCAAGGAAGATACGCCTCGAAGCCAGCTCCCAACTCCACGTGATCCTTGATATGTTTGTTGGGGGCCATGCTGGCTTTGCACGAGTATGAAACACTTGCATCAGGAAAAATCAGCATTGATTTCGCACGGCCAACATGCTTCAAAAATCTTCAAAGTCCATTCATGCTGGGCATTTTCTATGATTCTTGCGCAAGTGCAGCAGGTGAAGCATCAGATGAAGGAATCCTGTCTGTTCCCTCTGCTTCAACCGCCTGGCGGACCAAGCCGGCCGATGTTAGTCTTTCTTAGTTGATGCGAAAGCACACAAGAAGCATAGAGGGAAAATAATGACTCATGGTACTTCAATTGTAAAAGATTGTGAAAATATATCGATTTATATGAATATATAGTATATATATAAAGATCAAACCATATTCACAAACTGCTTTCACTATCAAAATGAACGTCGAGCCCAAGGAAGATACGCCTCGAAGCCAGCTCCCAACTCCACGTGATCCTTGATATGTTTGTTGGGGGCCATGCTGGCTTTGCTCAAATGGCCAATTTAGCCACACTTTACCGGAACCTTTGCAGAAGCACTGCATCGCAGCGTGTTTGCCAGAGCCAGTAAAAGGAAGCTTTCGGCTCTAAATGGCTGATACTCTGCATACCAGGCTCTAATTGGTTCCTTTCAAACAAGGGCACTCGCGCAGAACAAAGAGCCATCAAACACACACATTCATGGCCCAAAATTCACGAGTATGAAACACTTGCATCAGGAAAAATCAGCATTGATTTCGCACGGCCAACATGCTTCAAAAATCTTCAAAGTCCATTCATGCTGGGCATTTTCTATGATTCTTGCGCAAGTGCAGCAGGTGAAGCATCAGATGAAGGAATCCTGTCTGTTCCCTCTGCTTCAACCGCCTGGCGGACCAAGCCGGCCGATGTTAGTCTTTCTTAGTTGATGCGAAAGCACACAAGAAGCATAGAGGGAAAATAATGACTCATGGTACTTCAATTGTAAAAGATTGTGAAAATATATCGATTTATATGAATATATAGTATATATATAAAGATCAAACCATATTCACAAACTGCTTTCACTATCAAAATGAACGTCGAGCCCAAGGAAGATACGCCTCGAAGCCAGCTCCCAACTCCACGTGATCCTTGATATGTTTGTTGGGGGCCATGCTGGCTTTGCTCAAATGGCCAATTTAGCCACACTTTACCGGAACCTTTGCAGAAGCACTGCATCGCAGCGTGTTTGCCAGAGCCAGTAAAAGGAAGCTTTCGGCTCTAAATGGCTGATACTCTGCATACCAGGCTCTAATTGGTTCCTTTCAAACAAGGGCACTCGCGCAGAACAAAGAGCCATCAAACACACACATTCATGGCCCAAAATTCACGAGTATGAAACACTTGCATCAGGAAAAATCGGCATTGATTTCGCACGGCCAACATGCTTCAAAAATCTTCAAAGTCCATTCATGCTGGGCATTTTCTATGATTCTTGCGCAAGTGCAGCAGGTGAAGCATCAGATGAAGGAATCCTGTCTGTTCCCTCTGCTTCAACCGCCTGGCGGACCAAGCCGGCCGATGTTAGTCTTTCTTAGTTGATGCGAAAGCACACAAGAAGCATCCCTGAAGATATGAACTCGAAGCCAGCTCCCATCTCCGATGTGTGGCTCTTTGCCCAAAATTAGATGAAAACCCACACTTCACAGGTGATTTGTATCCTTGATATGTTTGTTCGGAGAATGCTTGGCTCAAAAAGCTCTTGCTGCAAATGTTCTCCAGGCGTCCTCTTCTATCAGAAGTTGGCTCTCCCTTATGCCTGTTTCTTCCGGAGCCTCACTTTGTGTGAAGCACCGCAAGATTTTGCAGCTACTGAGCTTTTATATATATATATATACATACTTATATACATATAAATAATATAAATGGCTCTGGTTTGATCGTTACGGGTGAAGCAACTGGGTCAACAACTGAACCCTCTTTGTTGCCGCCACAGTCTCTTGAATTTGACACCAACAAAATATATGTATATAGACATACTCTGTAACATCCAAACTCTAAAATCCACAAATTTGGAAGATGAAAACATTTACAAGCATCAGATTCAATCCCAAACTTCTCATTTGTGCAAATTGTGTGTCCAAACTTCGACTGTGAAGAACAGCTGCATTATATAATGCAAAGCCTGCGAGACATAAGTCCCGCCGCTGTCCCACTCAATGAAAATCTTCTGAATGCTTGGCAATTTCTCGCAAGTTCCCCAGTTCCTTTAACAAGAGCTGTGGAAAAAGCCCGCCGAGGTGAGCGCATGCCAAACTCACCAGAGCAGCCAAACTCATGCGCCGCAGAACAGAATGTAGTTCAATAGATATGTGAGGATCTGGAATGCTGAAGTATGAACGAAGATAAATTTCACGTTTCAGCACGTCCAACAATCTTTCAGCACCAAGACTTTCACAAACCTCAGCAATTTGGAGTAAACAATCCCACTCAAATTGGGGCAGCTGTTTTCAAAGTCCTCGAAAGAACCTTTGTGGGTGACATATAGCGATACCACCACCACCTCCTCCTCCCAATCTATGGTTTTTCACTGCATATCTGTTCAGCATTATATAATATGATCCCTTCCCCAGCCTGTGCTTGTCTCCGGAAGTGCGGGAGGAGCATGAGCAAAAACTTGCCACGTGGGAGACGACGCACCATTTTTCTCTGGTAGCGATTCAACGAAGCAGGGCGCCTCTCCTTACAGGACAGAGGACTATGGCAAAAGCAGGCTCTGAGCTGGCAGGAGTGAGCATCAAAAACAGTGGAAAATAGCACATATTATTGGAAGGAATTCATCTGGAGTAAATTCAGGTTGATGAGCATGGGAAGGCGATGCTGACTCCCAACCATTCCACGGGGTGAGTACCATTTCAAGCAAAGGGAGTTCCGAACCATGGACACAAAATGACATAAGTGAGGCACCAGTCTACCACCCTCCACGCCATCTCTTGTGCGACCAAAATGCATGATGCAAATGGCAAAAGCCACAATCTTTACCATCGTCACATTGACCTCGAAGGAAGA
Organism: Breviolum minutum Mf 1.05b.01; assembly: GCA_000507305.1. Lineage (NCBI taxonomy): Eukaryota > Dinophyceae > Suessiales > Symbiodiniaceae > Breviolum > Breviolum minutum. Next base: position 15,165 of record DF241225.1, on the reverse strand, counting down.
GTATGCAGGGTCTACGGCAAAGATGTGGATGTCCAACACTGCCCTGACTGGCAGCCATTGGCACTAGCAGCTGGTCCATCTGGTCCAAACCACAAAGCAATTTGGATCTTGTCTCCAGTTTTGACACCTCCAGGTCAAACAAAAGCACATAAAGGAAAGATGCCTCCGAGAAATTCTAGAACCCAATAATAATAATAATAATAATAGTAATAATAATAATAATAACAACAATAACAATAACAATAACCACCCATACTAATAATAATAAATACTGTATATGACCAAAGCTCCCTTGAAGTCAAAATTGACGAACAACATGAAAACATGCTACACCCCTGAATACTAACATGGAACCCAAAAATTGATGGTTTGTAGATGTCTCTCCTTTTCCAAGTGGGTATTTTCAAAGGTTCCATGCTAGTTCCGGGGGTTATACACTCTCTTCCCTCCAACAGTTTCGTCGTTTTTTGTGGTTTTGGACCACATGTCTCTGACCTGCAAATGGTATTGCTGCTGTTGGTGTTGAAACAAAAGCTCAATGCCTGCTGTACGGTCGGTCCTTGGGAGAAACCAACGCACAAAAACTCAGCCACAAGAATTGGAAACAAATCAAAACAAAATTGCTTTAAAAAAAAATGTTCTAGGAAGAAAATCTTGGAAATTGTGGTTGGGTCTCAACACTGGTGGACAACTTTCAGAACGCTTTTGCACTGCATCTGGGTTGACTTCATCTATGAAAGTCATGCGGTAGCGAAGGCCCATTAGCACCAACAAAACCCACGTCCCCAAGAAGCACAAAATGCTGCGGCTGTGTCATCCCCTTCAGTCAAACCTGATAGTAATGAGATTTCATCACCGATTTCTCCACATTCATCAGCAGTAAAACTTGATATGTACGAATGAACGATGAAACCGACAAATATAGACATAAATCATTCAACCCTTCATGAGAAAGAGCGATGAAAGCGCACTCCGGACTGTGGAAGTGAGTGTGCTTGTCCCTGTGTCTTTATCACAACACTCTGACGTGGGCTTTCATTCAAAATTCATTTCTGATCATTTCTGGTAGGATCTATCCCAAACACAATGAGGCATCGGAACTGCAAGTCTGGGGGGTCGGCAATAACTTGAATCGTCCAGAAGCTGACTCCCTAAAACTGGCCGGTGAGTGGTCTTCACCATCCCAAGTGGTTCTTGCTAAAATGAGAGTATAATCACCACTCCAACACTCATCGAATCAAGGTTTTGAACAGTGCCTTTTTTCGCCGCCTTTTTCAAACAATGCTTCTCGTAGCTTTTCCCAGCATCTTTTTCAATGCACTTGCAAAGCAAGTTGGCAAGGCAATGTCAAGTTCGCAACATGGAGCTAGAATTTTTTGGCAAAATCAGAAATTGGGTATTTCGGCAAGAATCAACGGCTTTTTTCTCAAAAACTTTCCAATTGTCATCAACTCCAAAGGCAGCTCCAAGGCAGATCTCCGTCGTTTTATGTATGTACTCACAAAAAAAAATGGATGGCCAAAAAAAGTGGGTGGATTTTCAACATGTACCCAAAAAAAACTATCTAATACCTGATTTCATCCCATGGTTTTTTGTTTTGAAATGTCAACCAAACAGTTTCCATCTATTAAAAGACCTCGCTTTTTTCATGTACTTGGTGCAACACACGGAAGGCTTCTCCTCTGAGCTCCTGGATCAGCTTTGGAGTGGGCAGGTTGGATGGGATTTCTTGCAGATTGGAATATATTGGATAAAAGATAGGAATCCTGGAGAGACAGGTGATATTTTTCATGGTTGTATCAAGTAGGAATCCCGAAGAGATAGGTGATATTTTCATGGGAAATTTCGGAATGTTTCATGGATTTTTTTTTAGAGATACTGTTGATGGAAGAAATCCTGCACCACTTGATAGGTAGTTTATCGGTCTATCTCATTTTTTTACGGGGTTTTTTGCATCCCAGGTGGTGAAGGATTTCTGAACCATCAACAGTATTGGCGGTAGGATGTCTTTACTTGTTCACAGGGTTTCGATCAACTTTGAGCCTATTCAATACCCATCTACCCGAGAGCGCCATCCCTGAAAAAAATATGGGTTGGGACACCCAGGCAAACATGTTGCCAAAAAGCCGTACTGCTGCTAGAAAGATAAGGGTGCTGGTAACCTAAGATAGCACTGAAAACTCATCTTTGGTTGATTTTCCAGTCCTGTGTTAGTTTACCCCCCTTCAGAGGGTGTTTGGGACTGTCTCTCTTGTCTCTCACCATTACTCACCCGGAAACTACCAGTTGGGTACCTGAAAAAAGGATGCTTGGAAGATTTGGTCCAAATCCTTTCCTTTTGAAATTGCTCCCTTTTTGTAGACAGGCCATTCCCTTCCTTTTCGGCGAAAATTCAGGGGCAGTCTCTCAGACCTCGGAGCTCTGCAACAAGCGGAACGCAGATCGGCAAGGCGATGGCTTTTGTGGAATAGATCCCGGTAGACATAGCTAGGCCTCACATCTCTTTGACGAATCTTAGTGTGTACGATTCTGTATAGATATGTATATTTTTTTTTATACGTATATGTATATGTATATAAATATATATACACACACACATAACCTTTTCTGAATAGCTTCGTCCTAACTCAATGGTACCTATCAAAGTGGAGCAAGGATCCGGTCAGTATTTGCCTCAAAAACCATTAGAGAATCAAATTATACACCCTCCAAAGCTCACATGGAACCCAAGATTGAAGGTTTAGTTATCAATTGATTTTCTTGTTTCAGGAAATCCTTAAATTCAATATAGTGAAGAATCGTAGTTTTCAAGGCAGTGATAGCAGTGATGCAATGGTCCATATCAAGAGGGCTAACATGATCCCGAAATAAAAGCCAATTATTTTAGTCATCATAGCAAATAAAGGCCCGTAGTCCCGCACCCCATCCCCGCCTATCGCAACATTACGTAGATATCACTATCTACAGTATGCTTGGGAGACTTGCGTGCTGTAATGACATATTCAAAAATAGACCAAAGTCCAAGTCTGATCCCAATATGGGCCCGCAAAAACAACATCCAACAGAGCGCCCTATACTGGCCCCAAACGTCGTTTCTGTGCACCATGGAAATCGCACACCTTAACATCTCAATCCATGTTGCACCAAGGGGGAGTCTCCCGAAACCACGACCTTTCCAAACTTGACTTCCCAGCCTCGATTTTTACCTCAACCAAGTCGACATCTAGGAGTCTCACGAGACACTTGGGAATGTCTCCGAAGATGCCTGATCTCAGAGGCTCCAAGTTGCGATTGAAAAGCTACGTGATAAAACTCCTTGAGTTATTTTTGAACTTGTTTAGCTTGTGAAAACTCAAGCCCAAAAAACATCTGATTTTATACTAGTTTTCAGATTCATATCATTCCAAACCTAAAAGAATCTGACAAGCAATTATAATAACAAGTGAGAGTAATACCGGAATTTTAATAAATGGATGTTTAACTTAAAAGTCGCAATGTCGCCCAGCTACGTAATGGCACCTGGTGACGGCTTTGCCGAAGTTCACGCAAGGCATCCAGTTGTTCTGGAGGCGAAGCTGAAATCAAACGAGCACCTTGGAATGCAACAAATGATGAGCTCACCAAAGAGGGTAGGAGACAAATGTGCATGTTCGATCACATAGATTTGTTTATATAATTTTTTCCGTAGTTGATCGTAGTTGTATCACGCACTAATTACAGTATGTTAAAGTGGCAAATCAGGAATGGTCGATCGAAATGGACAATTGACTTGAGTATTGGTGAAGGTGGAACCACGGCAACAGCTTGGCAAGCTGATAGAGTTCGGAACAGAATTGAAGAATGTAACCCAAATGGATCCAAAATGGGCGCATCAAAAATAAAAAATAAAGACAAACAAGTTTTTTGGCGATTTTAGGGACATTGAGCATGTTTTCACTCTTGCTGTCCAACTCTGTTGGTCGCTCCTTAAAATGGATCACAGGCCTCAAAAGTTTCATGTCTTGACGTTAGTCTTCCCGGAAATTCCTGCAATCCTCAACCCACACTATATAAAAGCCAACTCCAAATTGGAACATCCAACCTTTCACAATGTATACGTATAGGAAATTATACCAACAGGATCAACAGAAATCAAAAGATCATTTGTTGTGGCAAGATGCGAAGGACGGGCAATCTAGACATCAAATCTTCCAGAAACATAGCATCAACCTCCAATCCATCTACCTGACCAACAGTGTAGACGTTTGGGTCAGCTCAAAATTCATATACCATCTCTGAAACTAACATAGCACCTGAAAATTGATGCTTGGAATACTACTTTCCTTTTGGGATCTATTTTCAGGGGCTATGTCTATGTTAGTTTAAGGGAGTGTACATGAGTGTACCAATTTCAGACGACGAGTGTGAATTGGTCATCTGTATGATTCATCCCATCATACACTTCGGGGGGGCTCAATACAGAGGGAAAATCCAGGACTCAACATACTTCCAAAACTCTGCAACACCACAAGACAACACTCCCCTCCTCCATGGACTCTTCTGTATTCATACCTGGAATTTCCGGACAAACAGTCAAGGTGGTTCTTTGAAGTCTCGTTTTTATCTCAGATTGACAAGTCATCGAGTCATCAAACCTGTGTTGCTATGTTGCAAAATGCGCCTGCGCCTCGGTGTCTCCAGAGTTTTTCTTCGTGTACTTGCCTGACATTATAAAAAGATCATCATTGTTTTTTTGATGTAAAACACCATGATACCAGGTACCAGTTGATGATCCGACTGACTATTCACAGTTGGGATGGATCAAAATCTGTACCTCCAAAGCTCTGCTGTAAAGTCCCGCAAGCGTTGTTGCAGGTCTCCCACTTCTGCACCTTTGATATGAAACATCGGCATTTTATGGTTAGTCGGTTAGTAATTCTTCCAACTTGTCGCTCCAACGTTTTTGTGGTGCAAAAAAGTGACCTCTCTTGAAGGCTGCATGCCTTTCGGCCAAACGTTCTTGGAAAGCCATGAGTAGCTGTCAATCTCAGATTCGAGTTAAAAAGCCTTGCAGCTGCATGTTGCTGAAAAATTTCTGTATGCATCTCTTTTCTTGCAGCATCTCTAGGAGATTATTGGTTGCTTGCTAATAAAACAACGAAGCAAAGAAACATGGCAAGAAAGGAATCTCCGCCATGGACATCATTGTTTGATATGCAGAGCCCACTTTGAGCCAATGCTGGCCAATGGCAGGAAGACCCCGCAAAGTCTTGGGAAAGGTTCACGATGATCTGCAATGTTATCAAAGAATCGTATTTTTACCACGTGAATCACTTGACGGCACAACTCCCATCTATGGGCTCACTCTGGCCCTCCACTAGTCACCGTCGATCAGCTGCATGGATTTCAGCTGTGCAACTTTTGGGGGATTCAAATGATCCACCACATCATACCAAAAGCATCCAAAGTCTATCTGGTTAATTCATAGTATACCAAATCTATCCAAATCTAAATACGATCATAAATCTACACCCTTGAAAACTAACATGTCCCCTAAAAAAGGACTATTTCAGTAGGGAATACATCTTCCAACCATTGATTTTCAGGGACATGTTAGTTTTCAGGGGTGTACACCATAGAATCACATACAGCATTTCATATCTATCATATGCATGATATGCATCATGCTTCATATTCATCATGAACCATGAATCCTTTTTAACACACCCTTCGCCCACCTTCTTGAAATCGCTCTGAAGGTGCAAGACCTCAAGGCCAAAGGCTCCATCTGATGTCCAACAAGAAATCGGTCGCTTGTGGTCGATTCAACTGGCGAAAATCGGCGATTTTCGCCAACCTCCTTGGAGATCTGTAGGCTACATGGAAGAAAACATGGCTCCATATCCAAGTTCTCCTGGAGTTTTTCACTTCAGGATGAGCTCGTCAACTCCAAAACCCATCGACATTCGATGTTGTCCTCGTTGGCCTTCTTCGTGTACGAACAGTCCATAGCCCATAGCCTATTTTAGGGAGCAAAATTTAGTTGCAAAAAATCCCAGGAAAAATCATGGAGAAATCAAGTTACTTGATGTTACTTGCTGTTGTCAAAACATCGGCTAAGGCAGCTATTTTCCAGGCTGCACCTGGACGAATCGAACCGTTGGCTCCACCTGCCAAGCTGAGAAACTGGGTGTTTCCTCGAATGGTGGGAAACCCCCAAAAAAACAGCCCAAAATGGATCATCATTTTAGTAGGGAAAACCCATGGGTTGGTTGGCGTACCACCCACCATTTTTAGGAACCCCCCAAAAAAAGCAATCACTGTAAATCAGATAATCAGAAAAAGGGAACAGCAAGAGAGGGCCGTAACAGTGGCGAACGCTCTTTCAAAGTCTTATTCCATCCATTGAACGCCAAGGAGCGCTCCACAGTTTGTCAAGATGGGATGAACTCCAAAGTCTTAGCTATATACAGATATACATGCAGTTTTTGAGAAGCCCAAGCCATGAAGAACCGGTTGAGCTTCTTTCCAAACACCCACCTCTACTGCCCTCAAAGTCGGTTCAGTATAGCAATGATGAACCTCATCCTCAAAAACTTCCCTGATAGCATCGCAAAAACATGGACACCAGTGATATGTCATTATCCCTTTGGAGGTGTTTCGATTTTACACCGCAGTGAAGGTAGATGGCGCAAAGCAAAAAAGGTGGATTAGTAAGGGGCCATGGTAAACCAATACATGGGAGTGGCTAGCCATCGATCCTTTCCAGGTGGTATAGATGTCATATCTAATGGGTTACCACTTCATGTTTCTTCGTTAAAACTGCGCGAAAAATGGCGGAGTCCTGACTTGAGCTTGCCAGCGTGGGACAAGATGCCTGACTGGAAGCAAGACCTGGCACGAAAAGGGAGTCAGTGGTGAAACACCTTTGGCTTAAGGAAATGGTTGAATCAATCGCTGGAGAGCGATTGATCACATGAGAACAAGAGCTGAAATTTTGAAAGCACCAACATTCTATGCCTATCCCTCAAAGTGAGCTCAAATTCAATCAATTTGTGCACAGCAGACAGGATTCGAATTTCTGTTCATTGAAGGAAGCTTCACTTCTTTCCCCCCGACAGATGCCTACAACGTCCGATGAGAGGCTGCTTTTGTTGAAACTATCTCGGGCCGCTGGCCCTGTCCTGTTTCCATTTAATGGATCTGTCAGCGGCACTTTTTCAAAACTGTGAATTTTCTTCCCAAGCATGTCCGTTGCACTCATGCCACATGCTTCGTTGACATCATCTGAAAAACCTAAAGCAGGGCTCCTTTGACGTGGCTGGCGATATGGCAGGAGTGACCCATCCTTGCGACCTTGCCATGTGGCTGATAGCTACCAGTGTTGGAATCCATGTCAAAGTTTTTGACAAATCCCAGTTGGATAACCCAGTTCCGAATCCTCCTTTCCCAAATGCCAATCGCCAGATTTTCTTCCATCCAATCTTTCACACAAAAAAAAAACTCAGCTTCAGGCCATTTTTCCAGGCGTCGGCGCATGTGGACCCATGCATCGATTGGGGGTCTGGGGGATCAATGGATCTAATGCTGATGATGACACACAACCTACGCCAGGAAAATGGCACTTCCTAATGTGGTGTCACATCTTCAAGCACATCCTTCAGCACTCAGCGCCATACAAAATACCCTGCTTTCAATGCTCCAAAAATGAAAAAGTCCTAGCATGTTTTCAATTGTTTTCATGTCTCTATCAAGATAATTTTCAATCTTTTTGATAGGGGGTCCGATCACTGTTTTATTGGAAGGTCCGGCACAAACTCTGTGGCCGGAAAATTGTTGACATTGATGAAGGATGATGGGATGATGTGCTGACCGTCAAGTCTGCCGTTCGATCTTGAATCTTTATCAAAGCCACGGTCCGTCAAAAAAAGAACTTTCAACACTGCTGTTGATAGAGGAAATTCAGCAATCACCACCCGGGATGTATAAATTCCTGCACATAGTAGAATAAATAATACAGTAGATAAACTACCTACTAAAGGGTGCAGGATTTCTTCCATCAACACTATACTGTAAACTTTGGGCTGAGAATCATTGCATCGGATCTTTTCGCATTGCATTTCTGCTTGGTGGATTCATGGTCATGCTTGCAGACACGGCAATGTGTACTGCTTGGAGTTCGTCCAAAGGACAAAAGAAAAGAATCCCAGCTTTCTTTAACGGGTTCACGCATTTTCCACCATCAAATTCTTTCAACTGCCAACTAAATGGAAGGCCCGTGGCGAGGTGGGTAGGATATGAACACCCCAGACGTTCCTAAATGGAAGGCCCGGGGTGAATTGGGTGGGTTGCGCGCCCAAACGTGCGAATGACATGTGTTTGCATGGATGGTGCTAGCACTTGGATCGGGTGCCATCTTTGGCCACTTGGAAGAAGGACTCTTCGGAAAGTTCTATTTCAATGAGGAGAACGGCTGAGAGCAGAGAGTTTGGGCGCGAGGTTTCACTTTTTCACCTTGTCACCTGGGTGCATCTTTGTTTTGTTGGGTTCGTTGGTTTGGTGGTGGTTGGGTGTGTTGCTGTTGGTTTCTGTTGGATTGGTTTGCACCCTGGTTTTTTGCATGACATTTGCCTAGGGCCAATAGGGTTTCTTCTTTCTCTAGGCCACAGACGTTTAGATGACCGTCAGAGCCTTGGAGCGCGCACGGCATGAGCTTAAAACAAAGGTGCCGTTGGTGGGGTCAGGTGCTCGGAGGAAGGTAGGGTTGGTAACCATGGCGTTAGTTTGGATGAAGGTTTGATGGTTGATTTTCTTTTGGCTCCAAGCTGCTAGGGTACGTGTCCCGGGCCGTTCGCCCTTCAGTCCCGTACCCCCCCCTTTGGCTCAAGCCCCTTTGGCTCAAGCTGCTCTGGTTCAAGGTCCTAGTAATCGAACACCACAAAGTGGTTAGTAGGTGAGGGGATCTAGCAACGCGGCGTGTAGGTCGGCCCAGGGGGTCTCAGTTTTCCGAACTTCTGTTCTGGATTTGAAAGTTTTGAGAAAGCGGCCATTGCGGTGCGCCCTCATCTCTCTATCCTTTCTCCTTACTTTTTCATTGATCTAGGTAGTAGGTGGGAAAGCGACCATTGCGGTGCGCCCTCACCTACCAATACCTCCCTTTTAATACATTTTAATTCACAGTCAACCTCTTTGCTTATTTAATTTTGACAAGGGATAGCGACCATTGCGGTGCGCCCCCTTGTCAATCTCTTTAGGGAAAGCGGCCATTGCGGTGCGCCCCCTTTTCAAAATCACACCGCCTAATCTAAAACTTTATTTATCAACAATTTGCTATCAGACTCCCTATACCCATCTTGAGTTCAATATTTGAGCTCTAGAGCCTTCTCAGCTTCACCGGCTATAATCTTCTTAAGAGTCTCCTGCTCTCTCCATCTTTGGCAGGTTTCGTCCATTTATAACTTTATACTTCTCATCATCTGAACTTGAAAGATAAGTCATTTTCATATTATTTATCATATTATTCTCCATATCATCTTCTTGACAAGAGAAAGCGACCATTGCGGAGCGCCCTCTTGTCAATTTCTAATCAGGGAAAGCGGCCATTGCGGTGCGCCCCCTCCTCATCTTCTACCAGCTCTAATCTTATCAACACCTCTTCTCCTCCCATCTCCTTGCAGATCTTCTCACTTGTTACTTTCATTCTATATACCTATCACAGGTATATCAGATCCATATCTCCCTTCTTATTTCTTCTTTGACAAGAGAAAGCGGCCATTGCGGAACGCTCTCTTGTCAACATCTAATAAGGGAAAGCGGCCATTGCGGTGCGCCCCGTTTTAGTATTCTAACCATTTATTAAGTTAAACTATCTTATCTTCTCATTTGTTTAGTATTCTGATTCCATACTCCTATTTTTCTCCCAGATCTCATTACATCTTGAAGTTTTGCATTATGGAATCCAATGAACCTTCCAAGCGGCTATTTGAAAATATCCCAGATACAAATCTATGTCGTATCAACTTAGCCTTTCAAAATCATGCATGGTCTCATATTTGTAACACTTTTGGAGACAATGCTTCTGTCATCATCTTATGCGACTTTCCCTCCTATATCACAAATGCTACCTTTCGATGTCAAATTTTTGGGTTGGAAGATATCTCCTATTTCTTACAAGCTATCACTAATGACTCAGATGGTACAGTCATTGTCACCACTCAGAAGTACTCTTCCCTTAAGAAATTGCTAACTTCTGAACCTATTTCGTCTCATCAACTTCGATTTTTTACCCGCACAGCTACCGCATCTCCTTACGAACTCAAAATGATTGAGATCTTTCATAGTATTCCTGAAGATTCCTTCTCCAAGACGCAGTCTTTGCAATATCTATCATCCTTTTCCGCTTCTTTAAGGACCAAAAACATGGAGCAAACAAAACATTTTGATTTGTTTATGCTACTTCAAGATTTCGACTCTGATGCCGAAAAATTATTGATTAGCGATCCATCTCCTCAAGTATATGGTTGCTGCTTCTCTTCTGGCCCATCTCTCGTCACGCAGGCTTCTACGCTTCTAGCTGAACAAGCCATTAAGCACTCTTATAGTAACACATTACAAGTAGTAATCCCTAAAGATACTGAAATTATCTCATACTAATTCGCTTTTCATGAAAATTCCAACGCTACTCAAATTTTTGAATTTCTCAATTCACTCTCCTTTCTTCCATCTTTTTATGTTCCACATCCAAACCACTCGGCAAGACAGAAAGCTATCGCTCCTTTTTCGATTGGGGACGCCGGGCCTGACATCTCAGGCTAGGGCTAGGCTTTTGCACACGCCCGTGTGAAACTGACACTGTGAAACTACGGAACTTACCGTGACTTGCGGATGCAACTATGCAACGATCAAAGCGACGACGCTTTGTGCATTGTGGTGCTGGGTGGTTGAGGGCGGGGAGCGCCACAATTTTGAAAAGACACATGTGTTGACAGTGACTTCGTTTACACATCTTTAAAAACACTAATGCAAACATGAGCAATGCAAACATGAGCAAGGAACATGTTGTCACAAAGCTGAGCCTCGTTAGTGTTGCGGCATCTCACACTTTTGACTGTTCCACATAAACCCTTATGCACAGCACAAGATACTTATGTTCCACATCCAAACCACCTGGCAAGACAGACAGCTATCGCTCCTTTTTCGATTGGGGACGCCGGGCCTGACATCTCCCCCACTTAGGACACAGGCCCAAGTTGCAACAGCATTGACATGGGATCAACTGAGTCCCTTTGCACTTTAGCTGCAATCAGCTTCTCGCACTCACCCCGTGACGGGTCATCAGCTATGTTGCTTTTGGATGGGACTCTCGTGAACCAAGACGACAGCGCCAAGGATCCCTCCAGCTCTAACGTCTTGATCAGCAAAGCATGACCAACAGGGTCTGATGTACTACATGAAATGAGGACGTCTCTTACCCCATCGTTATCCACATAGAAGACTACTTGCCTGTTAGTTAATTGTTGTTGCCACAGGTTAAGAGCTACCAACACAACGAAGAACTCACACCGAAAGATAGCAGTTTTCTTGGCAGTCGGATTTAACTTCTCAAGATCTTTCCCTGAGAGTTCAAACGAGAAAAAGTTGGTTGGCTTCCCAGAAGGCGAAACTAACACTCCTCCGAATCCAGCTGTTGGCACTCCGGCTTCGTCATGCTCATAACTGGCATCCGTGAACACTGTCCATGTTTGCGACAAAGAAAGGGAGACCAGCCTGGGTTTCTGTGCCAACAAAAACGTCTTGAACAACGCTAGGGATGATATCAATGATTCAGATGCATCTGTCACCTGAACGTATAGGCGTGGTGCGTAACTTTCGCCAGGCACGTTTTGGCAACTCGTCCAAACAGCTGACCTGATGTGAACTGCATACGACCCCTCAACTTCAAGGCATCTGCTGAATTCAGTTTCTTAGTTTTGACCACATGATCGATAAAGTCCCCCAACTCTTTCTTGCGGGATTCTGTGTTATCAACGAGAACCCTGCCTGTGTGCATCAATGACACATCAATCGTGACTCCTAGGGCCTTGCAAACTCCGTCAAAATCTATCGCCTTGGATCCAGCCTCGGCAAAAGTCCATCCTAAGATGTGAAAGAATGCATGCACAGTCATGGACAGATGCTTGGATTCACACTTCGGGCAACAGCACACAAAGTCGTCGAAATAATTAGTCCATAGCACGTCCAAGTGCGCAAGTGGCTAGGAACCACAGGCTGTGAGCCACCCTCAGAAAGGAGTGAACTGATTTGATGCTACCGAATGGCAGGAAATCTTGGGGTTACCTGTCGAAGGTTCTCTGACCACAATGTGGGGAGCTGGTAGCTACAGCACACTGACGATATGCATCCTTCAGGTGAAGAGTACGAATGCACCACGGCTCTGAATGGGCTGTTGTGGCCATTGCCTGCATGACAAGGCTGGCAAGAACGTCTACTGTGTGAGGTTTGGGAGCTTCCGTGACTTGAACGCATGAGTTCACATGTGACCTTGAGAAATCATCAACGCATCTGGTCTTCTCTCCCTGAACTACACCGAACCTACGGCTCAATGGATACTCAGATGGAACGTTGGTCGGCTCAAACGGCCCCTGCAGCCAACCTTTGCTTACTTCATCCAAAGTCTTGTTCCACACTGTCTCATCAGTCTCAGATGGAACGCTCTTGACCTTTGCACACACTGCGTCTCTTTCCCTGACGCTAACCTCCAGAAGCTCTGCCTCTGAAATGGTTGATGGAATGAACTTTGCGGGCCACAACCCTGTTGTGTCTGTTTCACCTGTCAGCTTGGTTCCTTCAATCAGTTCATCAACGACTGGCAGGTCAGGGTAATTATACTCTTCTAACAAAGACTTCCACAACAGAATCTTTCTATCTGACAAGATATGTTTGGCATGGGAATCCAGCTTTGACTTCAAAGCTATCTCTTGTGATTTCAGTGACTCAGCCCTTTTCACCCAATCTCTCATGATGGTTGTCCTCTTTCTTATCCTATCAATTGAGGTGCTATTTTTATGTGCTTCGATGGCCTGCAAAACTGTTGGAAGACAAGTCTCAAGCGATTGTGGGTGGTTGGACAAACTCCTCGGGGGTGCGGTAGACACCCCATCTCTGAACGATCCTGTCATTGGCGGAATTCTCAGGGGGACGGCACACATCACCCCCCCCCTTCACAGGTGCCGTGACTAGGGGTACAGAATTAAGAAATTTGGACCCAGCTGGAATATGATTGTTTGGTGGCTGGGATGATGATGTTTGTGAGGGGACTTCAACTGAGATGGTTGTTGCGAATTCTGGCACTAGTGGTGGTAACTTGGAATGTTTTGGTTGTATGCCTGACTGGGCTCGGACTGCTTGCAACACTGCTTCACTAGATGATGTCATGTCTTTGAGCTGATGTGGCGGCAACTTCATCCCAGCCTCTTCTAGCGCTTGAAGGAAGCACGGGGCGACATCGCGCGCCAATTGGATTGGATATGCTGTTTCTTCACTTGTGGCGAAATGTCCGGCTGGTGTGATTCCCCAAGGCAAATGTCGATGTTTCTTGGATTCCCCCGGGCACAACTTGGATAATTGATTGAAAGCAACATGGTTGTGAGCGAGCATCGTTCTCTTCTGGCGGCTGCTTCCGTACTGACAACTGTGAAAGATGGTGTAACGAAGTAGCTTTGCTACGCTGACCCAAAAGGTGGTAGCCCAAAACAATGAAAACTGCGGGTTTTCGACCACAACCAACATGTTGTGCTTGACTGCATACCTGACAATTTGTGCCGTGAGATGGTACAACTTATTGGCTTGACTTATTTTGATCCTGTTAATGAAAAACAAATTCCTAAGGCCGTTAGGATGATCGTCGCTACGCAATGGTTCTGGTGCATTACGTTTACGTTTCAAGTTGATGGACCTTGCACGACTAGCTGTGCCACATGGCGGTGCTAGAAACACTCCCACTACTCGTGGGTTTTTCAGCCAACTTTCCAGCATGTCACTACCCTTTTTGGTAATCAAATCGACCAGGCTCACACAGGCCGTTACACGGCCAGTGCCACAGAAAACCTCTATGACCAAGGCCTCGTAGACCTCTTTGCCTTTCAGGCTGGCAAGGCGATTTAGCTGAGGATTTTGGCCTCAACTTCCAGGTGGCCTATCATTGTCGTGATCAGCTTCAGCATGCGGTGCGTGGCATCCCTTCCGAAGGCAAAGATGCCAGCCATGATTGCACTGCGCTCCATCAGCCACCTGGTTGCATTTCTTCAGGTTGTATCCAAAGCAAAGGCGTCTGCCGTGGTGATCCACGCTCACGCAGTCCTTGTGCTTGAAGACCTTCGGCACCATGTTGGATCGGGCGCCCTTGCCCTTGCCTTTGCCTTTCTTGTCATATGGTTGCCACTTGTTCCACTGCTTGTTCTTCCATGAATCATCTTTGCCCCACTGCATGCTTGTCTTTGTCCTGCTTGTCCCAATTCTTCTCCTTCCATTCGGGCTTGGCTGGCTTAGGCAGCGGCACCAGGTGGAACACAATCTCAGGACTGTGAAGAGCTTCAAGGACAGCCGTGTCCAAAGGTCGAAGACCTGCCAGGTCCCGTCTGATGCCCACGTTGTCCTCGACAAGCTTGGTCCAAACAGCTCGATCGGCTCTCAGCAGCTGTTGGATTGAGGTCTTCATGTATCCTTGGGGTGGTTCCTTCCTCAAGTGTTGGAACAGCTGGGAGATGTAACGTTCATGGACTGTCCACTCCATCATGTCTGCAAAGGCGTAGGCCATTCCACGCCTGCGCAATGCCTCATAGATTTGCATCTCAGTTGATGCCCATTGGTCAGGAGTATCACTTTTAACTCCTTCACGACCAGATGGTCAGAGTCCAGCTGGATCTGCTTGGAGGTCTTGCCCATTGCCACCTCCCACTCTCTGCTGATACACTTCTCGGGAGATACCGGGTTCTTCAAAAAAAACAGCCATCCGATAGAACAGTAGATTCAAGTGTGGGATCCCCCGTGCCCCCCAACTTCAAAGTTGTTTCTTTCGGGGTTGTCGCCGTCGGCCTTCAGAAAAAACAGCCATTCAAGTTAGGTGCGTTCAACCCTTTTCAGTTGCAACTTTGAAGTGGGGGTTGGAGGGGGCTACGAACGTTAGAA